>CM021101.1:105300382-105554815 GCA_007115665.2 Sequoiadendron giganteum
TGGTGAAGGAATAGGATTACTTTCAGTTTCTAATGATGTCGCACCCACACTAACTAGAATTAGTGGAGTGTCTGTAAATAACTCCTTTGTGGATGCACTAATAGCGTGACTTGGACCTGTCAAAATCCTTTGCCTCTTTTGATTGCCTTGATCACTTGGTGTTTCTGTGGTATCTTTTATTCTTATCCTCTTAGTATTGTGTGTAATTTTTCGTTGTAGCACATGTTGACCACTACTAGTACTAATACCCATACCATTGCCACCAATGGCACTCCCAATTGCACTAAGCTGTCCACCAAGGGCATGTCCTAGTTGTGATAGTATCTTACCATGAGGACGAGGATTAGAAGCTCTAACAAATTGAGTTTGACTTGTATGCTCTTGGTCTACATTTTCACCTCCAAGCCCAAGGCTAGAGTTATCACCTATTTTTCTATGCTCAACACCTGGTATTGTCCAAGGGCCTTGTCCTTTGGACCCCAAAGGACCACCTTCATAACCAATTTTTTCAAGTATGGTTGTTCCTAAAGTATATGTTGAAACATATTCTTCTTTTGAAGCCTCACTTAAACCAAGTTTATAATTGGCATGGATTTGTTCTTCTTCTTCACTATCATCATTAGATTCATCATCACTTCCTTTGTTTCCATGTTCATCAAGATTCTCTATAGTCCACAATTTGCTAAAATCTATATCTTCTTTGTTAGATCCATACTCTGCAAGAGCTCTTGGATCACCTAGGTCCTTCCTCATAGACCAAAAGGTAGTAATTTTTTATTGTGACCAATTTTTATCTGTAACTTCCTTCTCTAGAGAATCTGGAATTTTTACTCTACTAGATGGTTTATCACTTTTTTCATAAAAAATGTTGTATGTCTTGATTGTCTTTCGGTGCAATGCCATAATTTCTGTTGACAATTGTTCAAAAGAAATACCATTCTCAAAAGCACTTTTCCCCATTTCTATTTTGACCTCATCCCAAGAATCCTTGTTTCTCAAGTTTTCAAGAAAGGGTTTACTTTGATGTTGAATTCAATTTGCAACATTCCTATTGGCCATAATCATTGATTTAATGATGTCACATGGATCATACTGCTAGTGACAGATAGCATCAAAGTTAAAAAAATTCAAAAGATTATGTGCCACACTAAAATATTTTCTCTCGAATGTGAACCCTCCACATGTAAAAGGTAGAGAAGGAAATAAGGTCTTCTTTTGCTGACTGAGAAAGTGTAGTTCATTAGCACTTTGCACCTACCTTACATATTCCAATGCAAAAAACCTTTTTGTCACATGTATTGGAAGTTTTTATGGCTATAATTCTGATCCATAAAATCTTAGCACAATATATTATTCCATTAAGTACCAATAAACCAATTGTATTTCTTTTCTTAGTTGCATGCAGTTTCTACATGACATAGGAAATCTAGGCATTGGAGTATTTGTAATTACTTGATGCAATGGAGCCAAAAAGTAGTCTACAAAATGACTGTACTTCCTTTGAGAATCATGCATCCTTATCTCAGTGGTCCATTCATATATTAGAGCCATTTTATTTTCCTTTGCATTACTATAGGGCTGATTTTGAAGTTTGTTGGTCTAAAACATTCCTCTAAATTTGAATAGAAAAAGATAGCACAAGTAGGTTGTGAGCCTAAATGTCTTCATGGAACCTGCTTTAATCATTAAAAATTGTTTATGCATGGATTCTACAATGTACTGGGTATAATTATATTTGACATGTTCATCAACATAATGGATATTATATACCATTTCAAGGAGGCTTGCACCCACTTCCAAATTGCTATCCAGACCGAGGCAAAATGCTAACATGGAAATAGTATTCTGAACCCATGGTTTAAAAATATCCAAATTATAAGGAGGATTATGATCACCTTTCAATTTGTTTCTATCCTTAACTATTTTATTTAAAAAATCATTTTTCAGCCTTTCTACCATTGCTTCATAATCACTAGCAAGCTTTTCTAGGTCAATGTGGTGGTTTCCAAATTCTTCGGTTGTAAACTCCAACACTTGTCCAAGTTCTACTACATTAATGGATAACAATTCTTCTTGGTTATCTTTATTAACAATTTCTCTTTTCTTATCATCATAATTTTTGGCATAGACCATGATAAATTCTGGGCAAGGGAAAACTTCATGTAACATCATGCACCCTAATCTAGTTACCCACGATGCATTGATACTATCAACTTGTGTGTGATTTGCAGCCTTATTTTGAGATAAAAATCTAAGCTCTGAGGTACGCCTACCATAGATTTCAGGATCATAAATATCATGGTACCCATCGGTGTAACCCGGGGTTTTAAGCAATTCTGCATAATATATTTTTTTATCGGACATTGCTCTAGTGGTATTGGTGGTAGACATACTTATACAAATGTAAAGTTGTGAAATTTGAGTTCCCTAATAAGTAATACCTATTAGTCCTCAATTTTAATGAATTCTTGAGTCTCTAAAGTCTAAACCCAAACTTCAAACTTTGATAAAATAATATTTTAAGAAATGTCAAATGATGAAACGTAGCCGCGAGAATTCTTTCACTTACCCAGATTCTGAGTTCCAACTCTTGAAAAATGGAATGGCGTTGTTGGAAGTGGAATTGTGGAATCCAAAATAGGGTGGTGCACTATAATGAGCAATCTGAATATTGAAGACTTTAAAATTCACTATACTATTTCAAAGTGCAAAGTGTTTTAAATTTTTTTTTCTCGTAATTGGAATGTTAAAGTGAATGACACATCTTAGGAGTTGGGTCTACAAGACTACAAGTTGAAAATTCTTAACCGTTGATCTTTCTAAATATAATGGTTATAGGGTGATTCTGGAGGTTTAAGTTGGGAAGCCCATCACTCTGTGCATTTGATTACGGAATGCAACTACAACCATACATTAAATGTTCATCCAACGGTTGAAACTTGAGTAATTTATGATATTAACTTTAAAGTTTAAAAATAAACATTAATCACTTGACAGTTGATACTTAGCAGTACAAAGTGCTTTAAATGCTTTGTTTCTCAAAATTGGAACATTAAAGTGAATGACACATCTTAAATCTTAGGTCTACAAGTTGCAAATTCTTAACCGTTGATCTTTCTAAATCTAACGGTTATAGGATGATTTCGGAGGTTTAAGTTGGGAAGCCCATTGCTCTGTGCATGTCGATACAGAATTCAAATAAAACCATACATCAAATGTTCATCCAATAGTTGAAACTTGAGTAATTTATGATATTAACTTTAAAGTTTAAAAATAAACATTAATCACTTGACAGTTTACAGCAGGCCTAAAATTTGATGGTCTATTTTAGAGTTAGACCGTATATTACAGCTTTAAAATTTACTAGATCGTATAGTTTGACTTGCTATATTTTTATTAAACTGTAAAAAAATATTATATAGTATTTTAATTTATAATATATATCATTTTATAATTTTATTATAAAAAGAAAATAGAGTATAACTTTTTTGAATATTTTTAAAATGAATTTAGAAACTTTTGACATTTTTATAATAGCTATAATTTTTTATATTAATATAAGTGATTTATAATATTATTAAATAAAAATATATATTAATTTAGAATCTTTTCAAAATAAAACATAATTATATTTTAATTTTTAGAATATATTTAACAAGATTTATTTTTAATATGATTTTAAAAAATTTTGTTAATTGTTAATTATAACAGTAGATTTTTATATTTATCACTAATAATTATCATTATTTTCTAATTTTTCAAGATATTGCATTTATAAAAGATTTTATATAAAAATTCATAAATTAAACAATTTTTTTGATAGGCATTTAAATGACCAAACCTTCATAAAATTTGCATATGACAGGTAGCTGGCAGGGGTGACCATCAAATTCTAGGACTGGTTGACAATGACACTTAGTAATACAAAGTGCTTTAAATGCTTTGTTTGATTGTTTCTCGAAATTGGAACATTAAAGTGAATGACACGTCTTAGGTCTACAAGTTGTAAATTCTTAATCTTAATCGTTGATTTTTCTAAATCTAACGGTTATAGGGTGATTCCAGATGTTTAAGTTGGGAAGACCATCGCTCTGTGCATTTCATTATGGAATGCAACTACAACCATACATCAAATGTTCATCCAATAGTTGAAAATTGAGTAATTTATGATATTAACTTTAAAGCTTAAAAATAAATATTAATCACTTGATAGTTGACACTTAGCAATACAATGTGCTTTAAATGCTTTATTTCTCAAAATTGGAACATTAAAGTGAATGACACGTCTTAGGTCCACAAGTTGCAAATTCTTAATCTTAACCGTTGATCTTTCTAAATCTAATGGTTATAGGGTGATTCCAGAGGTTTAAGTTGGGAAGCCCATTCCTCTGTTTATTTCATTACGGAATACAACTTGTCCTTCCCCCAATCCTAACAAAAATCAATACCATAGGTATGAACCTAACAATGCTTTATCGGTGGAACACCGATGACAGCCCCGTCGATGGCCTGAAGGTGAAGACTCATAACTAAGGTGCACTCCCTGATATACCAATAGAGTCAACAAGTTACAAAAGTAAGCACATTGCTGTAACACATAAACATCGGTGAAACGAATGATTTCTTTCCCCCGATGGCCCGATATAACCATGAATTATCAAGTGCATATTGCATAAAGTATATTACTTAATTTCTCAAAAGAAAAAAATTGTTTTGAATATATTAAATTATTAATAGACACTGAAGTTTCGAACTCAGAAAACAACTCTTTACTCTTAAGCGTAAATGAATAACGAAGATTCAATAATAACATTGTAGACATCCAAATTTGATCACTTCCATATGATCAAAATTGTATACTTTATTCATCTATTTCATTAATAGTGATTAAATAATTTATTTAATCATTATTTCATTTTCTGCCTAAGGTTCCTAAAGTATCTAATTAAATAAATTAAATACTTTACCTTACCCCATTTTCTTCTCTAAATTAAATAAATATGACAAATTATTTGATTTAATCATTTAACCCATTTGGATTAAAATCAATTTTTAATTCCTTTTTTTGTCTCTCCTTGTCACATTCTCCATAACCCTCTCCTAATCCGGATTAAATTAATTAATCTATGATTAGGATGTGCACCACTTAATCAAGATTAAGTGTCACATCCTCCATAATGTCCCACTTGCCTCTAATCTCTCATTAATTACCTTAATCATGTGTTTGCACAACCTTAATCAGAATCATTAGCCACATTTGGCTTACCTTTTTTGGTCAACCTTCCCACTTACCATTTTTGGTATGGACTCCCTTTCCCATGTGAATTTTTAGTTCACATTTATTCAACCAAGGTTCCCCTCTTTTCCATGTGAATTTTTAATTCACTTTTATCTTTCCAAGGTCTTTCCCATCCCCCATGCAAGATTCTAGAAGCCTTGACTTGTCACTTCACATGTGCCAAGGGCTTCTAGAACCTTGGACTTGTCACATCACCCACATGTGACAAATCTCCAGCTTTTGGAGACACTCTCTTATCCACTAGATTCTTCCAATCATTGTGAATTTTAAATTCACTTTTATTCCTCCAAGGAATCTTCTCATCCCCCAAGATCCACCTCATCTCCACATCACTCCACCCTAGGACATCTCACCCTCCACATGTCAAGATGTGAGGGCTTGTGAGTACTCAACTCACCATAGCCCTTCATCTTGATCTTTGTTGGATCAATCCCAACCGTTGAATTCTCTAGAGAATTCCACTTAGCCTATAAATACCCCTTCAATTCCTTCATTTTGGAGGATCAAGTCTTTTGCAAATAAACTCTTGCAAAATTGCCATTCAGTCTCTCATCTATTTTAGCATCCATATTGCATCAAGAAATGTGATCCTAATAAAATGCTGCTTCCTAAAGTGTGAGAGATGTTAGGTAAAACTAATAGTGCAATAAAGAGAAACAACAAGATAATAGGGCACCTCAATTATTATCCTAAGAAAATGAACAATATGAAAGCAAGATGAACAAGTAAATTGTTGTTATACCTTCATGTTGTTGCTTCCTTGGTTGGCCCTTGATGTTGAAGTCTTGTGTGCTCCTTGGATGGCAATGGAATGAAGTGGATGCAAGATGAATTGATGCAATATGGATGCTAAAATAGATGAGAGATTGAATAGCAATTTTGCACGAGTTTATTTGCAAAAGACTTGATCCCCCAAAATGAAGGAATTGAAGGGGTATTTATAGGCCAAATTGAATTCTCTAGAGAATTCAACGGTTGGGATTGATCCAACAAAGATCAAGATGAAGGGCTATGGTGAGTTGAGGACTCACAAACCCTCACATCTTGACATGTGGAAGGTGAGATGTCTTAGGGTGGAGTGATGTGGAAATGAGGTGGAAGAGAAGGACAAGAGGTGGAAGGGAAGGACATGAGGTGGATGAAGGACAAGTACCTTTGAGGTACCTTGGGGGATGAGAAGATTTCCTCAAAAAGGAACTTCTTGTCCCCAAATGAGGATGAAAGAGACTTTTGAGGAATTTTAGAATTCCTCAAAAATCTCCATGGGAAAAGGGAAAATGTGTGGGAAGAATAAATGTAAATTAAAAATTTACATTTAATGGAAGATTCATTGGATAAAAGGAGATCTCCAAAAAGCTGGAGATTTGTCACATGTGGGAGATGTGACAAGTCCAAGGTTCTAGAAGCCCTTGGCACATGTGAAGTGACAAGGCAAGGCTTCTAGAATCTTGCATGGGGATGGGAAAGACCTTGGAAGGACAAAAGTGAATTAAAAATTCACATGGGGAAGAGAGGATCCTTGGTTGAATAAATGTGAATTAAAAATTCACATGGGGAAGGAAGTCCATACCAAAAATGGTAAGTGGGAAGGTTGACCAGAAAAGGTAAGCCAAATGTGGCTAATGATTCTGATTAAGGTTGTGCAAATACATGATTAAGGTAATTAATGAGAGATTAGAGGCAAGTGGGAGATTATGGAGGATGTGACACTTAATCTTGATTAAGTGGTGCACATCCTAATCATAGATTAATTAATTTAATCCAGATTAGGAGAGGGTTATGGAGAATGTGACAAGGAGAGACAAAAAAAGGAATTAAAAATTGATTTTAATCCAAATGGGTTAAATGATTAAATCAAATAATTTGTCATATTTATTTAATTTAGAGAAGAAAATGGGGTAAGGTAAAGTATTTAATTAATTTAATTAGATACTTTAGGAACCTTAGGCAGAAAATGAAATAATGATTAAATAAATTATTTAATCACTATTAATGAAATAGATGAATAAAGTAGACAATTTTGATCATATGGAAGTGATCAAATTTGGATGTCTACATTTTTCCCCTCTTCGAAGTACCGTTAGATGTAATGATGGAGTGGATGTATGATGGGGGAAGGTGTTCAGGACCAACATTGGCACATGTGATGGTGGATGCGAAAAGATAGGTGGATGAATAGATGGAGAGGGTGGCGATAATGGAGGAGTTGGGATAGTGATTTTTGGGATGTAGGGACCTAAAATAGATTTAGGAGATGGAGGAGGTGAATTATTTTGTGGGGAAATAACAACTTTGGATGTCATTATGGACTTTTCAATTGAAGGTATGGCACCTTTTTTCTTTGGGATCAACATGGTTTTTATTTTTGCTTCGGTGGGCCTTTGTGGCCTTTTTGATTGATTTGGATTTTGGACTCGATTTTTCTGTTCTGCAACATGTCTGTGGAAGGGGACATGAGGAGCTTTAGATTCATGTGGATGTTTGGATTTATGTATTTTTGCTTTGGTATCCAAAGTTGTTTTAGTAGCAAGGGGATAGATGTGAGGAGATGGATGATGGGGAGCGATGGAGGTAGGCATTTGATGAGGAAGTGTGGATGGATAATGTGTAGGTATGTGCCTTTGTGGATCCTGATTAGGAGTTATGAAGGAAGGATTTTTATGTGGTGTATGAGGGAGAGGGTGTGGATGAATAGGATAAGATGGAGGGGGTGATTTTGGGATGTAAGGACCCAAAATAGACTGTGTATATGGAGGATGTGTGGGTTTTGATGGAGGGGTATAAGAAGCCATAGTAGATGAAGGATGAGCAATGATGGATAGAGGGAAATAAGGACCCAAAATGGATTTAGAGGATGAGGGAGGAAGATGGATAGTTGTTTGTAGGTAGTATGATGGAGGAGGGGGGATGGCGGCATATGTCTTGGTAGAACGATGGGAAGTACCTCTTGTGCCTTTAGAAGAGGATCGTTTAGGATGTAAGAAGGTTGTACCAACATCTTTAGAGTGCGAGTCTTGGGAGACATATCCAAGACCATGTGTGCCTAGATGTTCTTTGACTTGAATGGGCTCTAAAATACCTTGCTCATGAAGGCCTAAACCTTTTTTGTGATAGTTCATGTTCTCAAGCATGTGATTTATGGTAGGATGGTTATTCTTTTGGAAGAATGATGCAATTGCATTATTAGGTGAAGGAGGATGGGTGGTGCATATACTTTGATTTTCTTCGAAAAGAAGACCACCATGGATGCACGTAATGTTACCAAGGTGATACAAAAGTGGCATTGGGATGGTAAGACTAGATGGCGATGAAGGATCATGCGATGGAGATGAGGGGATAGCTGCATCAGGAGGAATGAGTGATAAGGGATCATGAGAGGTAGTGGATGATAAGGGCTCATGAGATGGAGTGATTGGCTCTTGAAGGCAAATGGGATCATGGGATGGAGTGGAGGAGATAGCGTGATCTTGAGATGGGGTGGATGGGAGGATAGGATCATGACTTGGTTGAGGATATGGATCATGAGATGAAATGGATGGAAGACTATGTTCTTGAGATGGAGTAGATGGGATGGAGTGATCTTGATTTGGAGGAGGGGATATGCTTGTATGCTTTGGATCAAGCTCTTGGCATGACTCATCTTGTGTGGGATGTATGATGATGGAAGAGTGTTGGAGGGACTCCTCAATTGGGGGAGAGAGGAGGATGGAGGATTCATGAAGGTCATTGGATTGAAGTTTGGGAATATTAGGACTAGGAGGAGGGGATTGGATGTCTTCAATGGATTCGGTGGATCTAGTAGTAGAATATGGGGATTCAATGGATTCGATGGGTTTGACCGGCTCAATCGTGTGGATTGTGGTAGGAAGGGTGATGAGAGGGATAGGTGTAGGATGGAGGAGGGCCTCATCACTAGTGATAGTACATGATAGAGTGGGAGGGCATGGTGGCTCTTCTTGCATGAGTCCTTGGGCGACATTTGGAAGAGACATAGGATTAGGTAGAGTGATGGGAATGGATGGAGGACTAGGAATAGGGATTGGTGGATTAGGATTAGACGTGGGGATGGGATTGGATGTAGGATTAGATGAAGGGATGGGAATGGATGGAGGATTATGGATTGGTGGATAAGGATTAGATGAACGGATTTGATTGGATATAGGACTAAAAGGAGATGGAGGATTAGGATTAGATGAAGGGATGGAAATGGATGGAGGATTAGGATTAGATGAAGGGATGGGATTGGATGTAGGACTAGGAGGAGATGGAGGATTATGATTAGATGAAGGGATGGGATTGGATGTAGGACTAGGAGGAGATGGAGGATTAGGATTAGATGAAGGGATGGGAATGGATGGAGGATTAGGATTAGATGAATTGATG
Source organism: Sequoiadendron giganteum (assembly GCA_007115665.2). Classification (NCBI taxonomy): domain Eukaryota; kingdom Viridiplantae; phylum Streptophyta; class Pinopsida; order Cupressales; family Cupressaceae; genus Sequoiadendron; species Sequoiadendron giganteum. The sequence goes on from CM021101.1 coordinate 105,310,065, forward strand.
CAATATGGATGCTAAAATAGATGAGAGATTGAATGACAATTTTGCAAGAGTTTATTTGCAAAAGACTTGATCCTCCAAAATGAAGGAATTGAAGGGGTATTTATAGGCTAAGTGGAATTCTCTAGAGAATTCAACGGTTGGGATTGATCCAACAAAGATCAAGATGAAGGGCTATGGTGAGTTGAGGACTCACAAGCCCTCACATCTTGACATGTGGAGGGTGAGATGTCCTAGGATGGAGTGATGTGGAGATGAGGTGGATCTTGGGGGATGAGAAGATTCCTTGGAGGAATAAAAGTGAATTTAAAATTCACAATGATTGGAAGAATCTAGTGGATAAGAGAGTGTCTCCAAAAAGCTGGAGATTTGTCACATGTGGGTGATGTGACAAGTCCAAGGTTCTAGAAGCCCTTGGCACATGTGAAGTGACAAGTCAAGGCTTCTAAAATCTTGCATGGGGGATGGGAAAGACCTTGGAAAGATAAAAGTGAATTAAAAATTCACATGGGGAAGAGGGGAACCTTGGTTGAATAAATGTGAATTAAAAATTCACATGGGGAAGGGAGTCCATACCAAAAATGGTAAGTGGGAAGGTTGACCAGAAAAGGTAAGCCAAATGTGGCTAATGATTCTGATTAAGGTTGTGCAAACACATGATTAAGGTAATTAATGAGAGATTAGAGGCAAGTGGGAGATTATGGAGGATGTGACACTTAATCTTGATTAAGTGGTGCACATCCTAATCATAGATTAATTAATTTAATCCGGATTAGGAGAGGGTTATGGAGAATGTGACAAGGAGAGAGAAAAAAGGAATTAAAAATTGATTTTAATCCAAATGGGTTAAATGATTAAATTAAATAATTTGTCATGTTTATTTAATTTAGAGAAGAAAGGGGGTAAGGTAAAGTATTTAATTTATTTAATTAGATACTTTAGGAACCTTAGGCAGAAAATGAAATAATGATTAAATAAATTATTTAATCACTATTAATGAAATAGATGAATAAAGTAGACAATTTTGATCATATGGAAGTGATCAAATTTGGATGTCTACAAACATAACACAACCATTTATTTTATTGCAACTGAATTTCAATGTCAAATTATTACATTATACATCTTTTTATAGAGGAGTAGCACTGTAGATCTCGTTTTGTATAAATAACATATGTCAGTGTGTCACTTTAGTACTTTACATAGACAAAATTTAATAATTTATTCCAAGTTGTTGCTTGTTACAATGGATTACAAATTGATTCCAATTTCCAAGCTTTTGCTGCTGAAAAATTACTACAAATGTAACTCTAAAAATAAATGCATGATTCCAAGCTTCTACTGGTGACAACATAATACAAATGTGGCTCTAAAACTAAATTCATGATTCCAAGCTTCTGCAGGTGGAATTTCCAACCATGGTGGGGAAAGGGGGTTCTAATCAATCTTGGGGAAATGGGAGTCATGAAGATACAAAATGTATTTATCCACTTCGAGAACCAGAGTCATACAAAAGATGTAATACAAATGTCTCTTTGAAAATAAATGCATGGAGCTTACCTGGCCAACCATGCTGGGGAAATGGGAGCTATTAGAATATAAGAGGAGAAGCAAATCTTCTCCCATCTTTTGCACGTAGCTTCCATGCACTGGTATAGCACTTACCTCCATCAGAGCTCTTCATCCTGGTTCAAAAAATGTCTGAGAAGTCAGGTTAACCAAATCAACTTCTTTCCAATTCCACCCATTCTGAACTTGAAAGAAATTTGTCTCTTACTGATTACTTTGTAACTACATAATTGTAGGTAGGAGAATTTATAGTATCCCCAATACTGCATCATCTTCTTCGTGAATCCTTATTAACCCTAGAAAATAAAAACCCTTATGGCACTATCCACTATTCACTGAATCACTATCCCTATTTATGGGCCACCAGTGCTGCTAGTGCTACTAGCATGTTTAATTTGATTGACATCTAAGACTCTGGATACATGCCAAATGTACCTCAAGCTGAAAAGTTGTCAAAATCACCGATTCACCACTACCAGTGCCACTCAAAGTTCAAACGATATGAAATCATTACAAATCTTGTTTCATTAAAGCTATGAGTTGTCTAAGAAATTGCTTCAGATGTTCATATCACATATGAAATTAATCACCGCCACTGCCACTGCCAACCACACTTTCTTCAAAAAGATTGAGAATTTCAATTAAATGAAATGTACAACATCGAGATTCGAGGCATTGAAAAGAGTGAATGAGCGATGAGCGACAGGAATTTATCTCACCACATGTCTGCATCTAATGGTTAGTGTGTTATTCCAGAGGTTTCAATTCACAAGTCTAATGCTTCTGAGATTTACTTCTGGATTGCAACTCTTTTTTCTTGTTTTTGTACAAATTTGTCACTTTAACCATGAAAGTAGATGCAAACTATTTTAAAACAAATGACACAAAGTCCATTTTTTTGACAATTAGTAAAGAAAAGAAATAGTTTCTCTTTTAACAAATGAATTAATCTGAACACAAAGTCTCAGAGATGAAAAAATAAGCATTTTGAATCTTACCTAACACTAAAAGATAAACATTGAACAATTATCATGAAGAAACACAATTCATTGATAATTAAAAGGAAGCATTGATAAATACACAGATTTAGAAATATATTCTTTTATCTCTCTAATGCCAAAAATGTGGTTTCACAAACCTGTCACCCCACACCTTGTACAATCAAAATTTAAAAAGCGCTCAAAAGCTGAAACTATGCCCCCTTATCATTACGTGTCAAAAATTTACAATTCACAAAAGGATTCATGTATGTTGTTAAACCGCTAGAGGTGTCAGGACTCTGTACAGTTCCAACTGCATTTCCATAACTAAATTATGAAATTCAATGCATTTTTCTTCTTCTTCTAAAACGAAAATTACCTTGTTGTACTCGGCATAGCTGGTTTTCTCTTTCCACGCCACTGAACGTAGCTGGGAAATGATGTTGAGTTTCTCTTGTTCAGGCCAATTAAATTTTGGTTGCATGATGGCCACAATTTCATCTTCCCATTCCCTAATATCGACTGGAAGTACCATTTTGAGGAAACTCTGAGTATGGAGTTCAAAATGCTGCCACCTTTCTTTGTATGCAGGCTCACTTAAATTTACCAGAAGGAAGTGACAATCTGCTACTAAATCCATTTCTCCAAACTCCTTAATAACTTATTTAAAATCTATCCTTTTAGAGGATTTAAAAGATTACGTTAAATCTATCTAGTTAGTGTTTGAGAAGACATCCCTTAATGGCATCGTACAATTCATTAAATGAGTTGTCACTTTGCAAGTTGTGCATCCCGCCGAGGTTCCCCAATCACTGAGAAACATAACTTTATAACCATTTGTACAGTAATAAAATCTCAACCATTGATTTCTAGAAATCTAACAGTTCTAGTGATATTCTGGAGGTTTCAAATCGCAAGTCTAGTGCTTTAGAGATTTACTTCCAGAATGCAACTACAGTCGTCCATCGAACATTCATCGAACGAACCATATGATTTTTATTTTACCACTAGTTTTTATTATTATTTTGAGATTCATTTTAATTCGCCAATGAAAATATATTTTTTGCTTTGAAAAAAGGCTTTAATCACCAATGGAAAAAAATTCTGGTTTAAAAAATGGTTTTATTCGTCAATGATAAATATTTTATTCATTTAAAAAAATTTGCAATTTGCCACGATTTTCCACAGACTTCCAGGAATTATAAAAGATTTGCCAACGGGGATTTTTTTTTCTCGAAAAATGAAAAAAATTGCCAATAAAATTAATATTTTGCATCGAGAAGTATACAGGATTCTCCAAGATTTTACACTTGCACCAAGGGGGGGTTTCTGAAAGTTATTCTTGATAGGACCCATGGTGTAGTGTGCAAAGAACCAATATTATTTCTATCTACGATGCATTATGGACATATTGAGTGTTTTGTCATTGGTGTCAAACTGCTTGAGCTACTAACCTGTGTGGTTGAACTACTTGCTTGTGTGTTTGAGCTACTCGCTTATGTGCTTGAGTTGGGTGCTTACTTGCTTGAGCTACTTATTTGCTTGGTTGAGCTACTTTGTTGTTTACTTTAACTTATGATTGATGTGGTTTTAAGTTATAAAGGGTAAAATATGACTTGTGTGTACTCATATGTATACATGTATTCATGTAACTTGCGTGTATTTAATGCAAAATTTGTGATTTATGTTAATTCAAGTGTATACCTTGTGACTTATGTGTATTCAAGTGTATACCTTACAAATTATGTGTATCCAAGTGCATTCAAGTGTATATCGTGTGAGTTACGTATTCAAGAGTATTCAAGTGTGACTTATGTATTCAAATGCATTCAATTGTATACCATATGACTTATGTGTATTCAAGTGTATCCAAGTGCATACTATGAATTATGTAATGCCCCGCCAAGTAACCTTAAAAGGAAGTTGCAATTAACATCATAAGCGAACCAATTTTTTTTTATAAAGTGCATTTAACATACACATTCACTTACTAGTTAACAACAACCTCCAAGGTTACAAGGTTAGGATTACTTAAACCCACACATACATATTACATATAACCATAGTCTTATGAACTTTATGAAATAACCATCATACATCATAAGAATACCACATAACATAATAAGATAATCAACCAAGATACAATCTCATAAACATTATCTTAATCCAATAGTTACATCACTCATTCCCAAAATGAGGCAATAGTACAAATGTATTACAATTACATAACTCCACCTCATAAACATAAAAGGGATAAAATAACTTATACAAGCTGAAATATTACAATGCAAGAAATTACAACAAGAATCCTGAGCTGTCCATCTGGATGTCTCGCCACCAAGTACTTAAAATAGATGGGACCCAACAGTTTTGGTGCATGTTCCACCCTACCAATGTGGTACCCGAAGGCCCACCCCCCATGCTAGGAGATAGTAACAAAGTAACATGGACAAAGATTCTACTACCTCTAACCAAAGGCAGACTCAAACTGACTCATACTGTTATAACCAACCAAATAAATTAACAAGTACAACTCATTCACTATACAAGTACGAATCAAGTACAACTCATTCACCATACAAGTACGAATCAAATACAATGCATGTACAAATCTAGTACAATACAAGTACAAATCAAATACAATACATGTACAAATCAAGTACAATACAAGTACAACTCCAACATCACTGACATAGGTCACATTGCTTCCAGACATAAAGTAGATCAAGTATGTTCAAATAACCATACGCATAAAATAATTATCAATAGTTGTCATAGATAGAGTTTCATCGCAAGGTTTGTCATGAGATCTCCTCTGGGCATTCTTCATAGGCTCCAGCACAAGTAATCCTGGTGGCCTCAACTGAATCCCAACACTCATACTCATTCATGCGGAATCAACTACCTCTCGCAAGAACTAGATAGTTGATCTTGCCATTCCAGACCTTCTCACTCATCCCAAGTCTAAACAAGCCCTTGCGTCTATGAGTGAGGATTAAATTATCTTGATTAGTGAGAGTTAGTCCTAATCTTCTAAGTACATTATTTTAATTATCACTTGTTTAAATCACTCCTGAAGGTTATCCAGTTTACCTCTTTGGGCTCTGGCGCCTAATAGAAGCCACTCTTCTATTCGACAACACACATCCAAACAATCCACCAAGGGAACCATAAGTGCATACCAACTAGGCATCATAATCCACTCCAACACAAGGAGGATACAAATAATAGAAAATCACTCTAAACATCTTGGAGACAATAACACATAGTCCACTCCTTTCACAGGAGGCAACAAGATGAAACCACATAACAAGGTCACTCCATACAAGGAGACACGGATCCCATAATCCGTTCCTAAACCAAGAAGGAGCAAACATCCCCGTTCATGAAAACCGAGTAAAACTGAACATGCACTACCCAATGAAAACAACTAGATGGCATAAAAATTCAACAACCCTTATCCTCTAAGATCTTCTGGAAGACTTATAATTTAGGACTAACACTAAATCCCAAAACCAACAATGCAACTTGACGACATAGCAACAAAAGCATTTAAGTCATCAATCAAATCTAATATTTGGATTTCCTAAATCCATACTCATTCAATAGGTAGTGTTGACAAAGTCAAAGACATGATAAGTAGATCATGTAAAATAATCATAACCCCTATTTCCCTTTTCATTATTGGAAATCTAAAACAATTAAACTTACTTCCCTTTACTGAATACAAAAAATTAAATCCTTTAAGATAAGCATGAGGAAGATACTACTTTTGGATATACTAAATCCATATCTCTTTCATAATCCAATCACAATGATTCAATTAATCTAAAAAGAAATTAATAAACAATATAATTGATTGCCTCATCAATAAAACAACTTCTTAATTTACTTTTAAATCGACACAAATCCATGCAAATAAAATTTTTCCATTTCCTAACCAAATCTTACATCTCATTCAATTTTCTATTTAAAACATTCAATCACTTTAATATAATAACATATTATTTCTCTATCCATTTACAAATATGCAATTTTCATCAATATATAAAAAATATCTTTTGGCTTATCTATTTGACCACGTATTCATATTGTTTCTAATTAAATCTCATTAATTAAAACAAACATTTAAATATAAATATTTCTATAATTCTTCAATATATTTAAATATATTTTCCCTTATCAATTTTGACCATACATTCAAAACTTATCTTTTAAACTCTTCATGCAAAGCTACATTACACGCACTTAAATAAAACAAGGTAAATACTGATTGAAAATACTCATGGATATATATATAAATCTCAATATATTTTCTTCAATCATATTAACAAAATAAATATTTCATTTTAAATCAAATAATTACTTCTGTTAAAAATATCTTTCTCTATACATTTTCTACACATACTAATCATTTCTTTTAGAACACTAATAATACCCAATTTGCAAACAACAGAATAGAATAAGATAAAATATTATTTATTCTCTCAAATGGATATATATCTTCACTATATATATACTAAATATAAATTAATATATTTAAATATATTTAATCATTAACATATCTTCTATCCTTTGCAGAATATCAAATTGATTAATTCAAAATAAAATATCCTTTATCATCAATATTCCAAAATATAAATATATTTTTCCAATTAAATCAAATTAATAATTGGACTTTTTACATATGAATTTAAATTCTACAATTCAATTTTAAATTATGCATTCTTTAAATCAAATATTTAACTCCTTCAATTAAACTTTAACATGCCATTTTAAAATAAATAATAATTTCCCCATATGTTTATAATTTTAATTCCAATAATCTAATATACAAATTTTATTTAAAACAATATAAATAAATATAACACTTTAGTATTATAAATTATAATATAAAATATTATTAAATAATATTTTAATATTATAATAACAATACATAAAATATTAATATTTATAAATATCAATTTATTATTATTTTATTTTCAGAACAGCCATGGGAAAATAATTTAATAGCAGTCTCATGTTTCAAGCATAACTCAAAAATTACGATCTGGGTATTTGCGATTTTTGGATAAGAGTAAGAAAATTTCAAAATGCAACAACCCTTTAAATTTCTAGAAAACCCAGTTTGTGAAAGTAAAGTTATAGGCAATGCAATCAGACCATTTTACCATGAAAACATAACTATACTGTAGACTTTAAAATCCATTTTTTAATAATAAATAGAAAGTTTCATTTTCTAAAAAAATTCTAAATGCATTGTTCAATCTCTATGTTTGATTTCCAATAAAAACAAAATCTATTTCCCCAAATAATTTAAATTCAGCTAAGGTTTTCACAATTTTCACTCAAGAATTTTCACAAGCAAAGGCTGTAAATTTATTTAATTCCTTTCTTTTAATATCAAATTTATTTTCTAAAACAGATTTAACAAACAAATCTTTAATCATTACTATTTTAAAGAAAACAATCAAGAACAATAAAACACAAAGAAGAAAACCTGGTACAAGAAGCTACAGAAATAGATGAATTTCTGATGCAAGCCTCCTCCAAAGATTTCCTGAATTTCTTCAATCCTCCAAAGAATCCAATCCAAAATCCAACAAATGCAAACAATCTTTCCTTCAATCAATTCTACAATCAAACTTTCTTCAAACCCTTGTGCAAATTTTCCAAAATTTCTTCCCTACTGTAAAAATGTATTTTTCTAAAAACCTTCTTGCCCTAAAATTAAAACATATCTTCTTATAAATCAAAAATACCTAATTCAACCCTAATTCACATTACATGCAAATTAGATATTTCAGTTTCAATTTCAATTTCAATATTTACAACCGTAATTCACATTACATGCAAATTAGATATTTCAATTTCAATTTCAATTTCACCTTCAATTTCAAATTTTAATTTCAATTTAAAATGCAATTTCAAATAATAAATTAATTTCCAAAGTTGCAACTAATTTCCCAAATAAACATTTAATTACAATTTCTAGTTTAATTCCCACACGTTGAAATTAAATTTCAAATTAAATTTTAATTCTTTTATTTCCTTTTATTCTCTTGCATCACGTTTAATTAATTAATTTAATTATTTAATAACTAAACTCAACCCCCTTGGATTAAATTTAATTAATTAAATAAATTAAATATAATTAATTAATTTAAATATAAACTTTTATCCACATTGCATTATTTAAATTAAATAACCATCAACATGATTTAAATGCAATTATTCTAAATATTTATTTCCAAATCAAGAATGCTTCAGAATTAAATAATATCAAAGCAAGACAGACAATGACTCGACACACACAACTGACGACACACTAAGGCTAGGGTGTAAACTTGACACATGTTACCTAGCTACTATCTCCCGTTCAACTTAACCGTTGGATCGATACGCTCAAACCTGTGAAACCAGGTGGAGTCGATGTCATGTACCTGCAATCCTGCAACCAAGTAAACAATATCATACAATATATCCAACATATAATACACACCGTGAAGAAGAAATTACGGATTCGCAGGGCACTCGCAAGCAAGTGATGCGAACTCGTCCTCTTCACCCATACACTCATCAAAATTGACACTTCCATCATAATTCCAATAATCTCATAATAATATCTCATGTTAACTCTACAACATCATTAATCCATAATACATGTGAAACAATAATCAGATAACTACATCCCACAATAATGGTTGTCGCTCAATGGTAGCGATCAAATCATCATAACAAAATATATCCAGTATCAAAGTAACTGCAACCAAACATAGCATAAAGCAACTTGAACAAGAAGCAAAACGGAGGGGTATTACAAATTATGTGTATTCAAGCGCCTTCAAGTGAATACTTTGTGGCTTACATTATGATTTATGTGTGATCATGTGTATTCTTTGTGACTGTTATTCATGTCCATAACTTGCATCTTACCTGTATTCATGTCTATATCTTGCGACTTATGTGCATTCTCTTTCTAACTTATGTGAGTTTATGGGTATACGTTGTAACCCACATATATTTCGACACATAGTATGTGTATTTATGTGCATGCTTCATTAAGTATATCCATGCATTTGCTTCATCCCAGATGTGCTTTCAACAAATATTACTCCATGGGTGTTTATGATTACTACATAGTATAAGAACTGTGACTACCATTGAATTATTATTAGTATCCAAATGCAATAATGACAAGTAACTATCAAAGTGAAAAAGTGGGATTCCTACAAAATTGGGACACAAAAGAGATTGAAGAAACCAATTAAGAATAGAATCTTAGTTAATTTTGAAAATTAGGTTGATGTGTGAAGCGACTTCAATGTTAGGTACCTTGAATAAATTTGATACAAATCAATTTTAACAAAATTGATTACTTAAGTATAAATTAAGTTAAACTATGGACCCATAAACCACAAACCCCAAGATCATTCTCATCGTAAAATAGGTTTAAAGTGATTGATTGAGGACAAAAAATCTTGGGTGGGGTAGACTGTCATGTCCCCGAAATCGTAACACTCGAATTACAAAATACATATATTTAAAAATATTAACCGCTCAATATCATTATAAGTCTAATTATACAAAATAACGTTATAATTATTAAAATACATATATTGACAATTTAAATAGAATAAATATTATATATAACGTTATAAATATTAAAATAAAAATATTAATATACTTGAATTATAGTGGCCTACCAATATATTGTCTCCAATGTATTTGGCAAATCGATTTTAGTGGCCAGCACTCGAGTTAAATGAAGTCTTGAGGATGTATCATTGTTGGGCTCTCTCATTGAACACTAATCAATTAACCTAGGTCATCATGAAAACTATCGAGCTATCCCTTTCCCGCTGCTATAAAATCATTGCTCATATCCAAAGAATACTCATCATTGGGCTCATATTATATACTATGTTCTGATATTTGGAGATACATTGTTTGACTTCAGATAAAGATCCAATCGATCTAGTCATTTCCGCTACCTTTATCTTATTATGTTTGTGTTTATCTGGAGATTCAATACCACCACTCTGGACGCATCACCACTCCAGGTGTGACTATCAGACTTTTCACTATTACATCACCTTTGTTCTTCATCGCATATGGGAAAGCTAGTAACAATTAATATAATATTTGCCGACTGAGTAAAAGAATTCGTAAGATAATAGAACCAATCCATTACTGAAGCCTTTATCATTAAAGCCAAACAGATAGAAGATAGTGGTCAACCATAGGGAGAATGACACATTATAAAAGGTAATTTGGGTATATATAGTAACAACGAATATGCTGGCCTAAGTAAATGATAAAGAACAGCGGATCATTAGGAAGGTAACGATGGAGATAACTATATGAAGAGATAATAATTGATAAAGATTGAAAGGAAACAATTAAACAGGCAACGACTATAATCAATGATTGGTTATGAATGGTAGCAATGAAAGGAAGCATTTTGTTGGCAAGTGATATGGTGGAAGGGTGTTTCCTTTCAAATAGACATCAAGGTATAAGTGAGAAGAAAGAACATATTTTGCACACAACAGACTATCGAATCATCCATAAAAGGAGGGAACCATCAAAAAATAAGTAGTATCCCTGGACTATTAGTCAGTGATCATCAGTGAAGGAATATAGTGAAGAAGATATAAGTACATTCTGAACAAAGAGTCAATCATATTTTTCTATATTCGGACAGTGCTGAAGGTAATCTTGATTCTGTTGAGACTCTAACGCCAGCCTAACAGAGGTATGCTTTCATATGATATTCATGAATACAATATAAACTGAAGATGAGCTGATTATGCATTTAATTATACACAATAGTATTGTAGAAGATCTAATATTTAATAGTCATGATACTCTGTACATATGCATAAATCTGAGCTATCTATATTTACTAAATACAGAAGATGAATCTGTGTTATTAATTTAATATGTAAGAAAAAGAACATTTATCTACAGTATGGAATAATGTGCATATTATGTCATTGATTTAATAGTCAAGATTATAATCTATGTGTTTATTTTATTCATATTATGTCATTGATCTGTGCTTATATTAGGGATGGATATTCATATTATTTGACTATAAACAACTAGCCATGACGGGGGAGTTGAGGGCCTACGAGGAGAGGAAACAACGTTGGGGTCACCCTCTAAGTACACCACCCCATGATGGATTGTTGAGGCCTACCACATGTGGGCCAAGATGGGTATACTACTCTTGGGCTTAGAGGGAATGACTATCCAAGACACCCTGCTATAGTTGCACCCCTAATCTCTCAATATGATTAAGAGATAATGGTTTTGGTACAGGGGAATGACAGTAGGATGCCTCACTAGGCACACCACCCCATATGGATGACAAGGAGCCACATGGGGCCAAGAGGAGTGTACTACTCTTGGGCCTAGGGTAGAGGGTTTCTTGGGCACCCTATTAGACTATTATGTTCAAAGAAGAATGAATTAAAAAAGCTAAAGAAGATTCAATATACTTATAAATTGTTGTTGTCCTTATTTATAAATGTCTACTAATATATTTTCAGGTCTAAATAGGTAGTTGTATCCCTAACCATGTTCTCTTTATTTTCCTTACATGTATTCCAATTAATATCATCTTTTAAATATTCTCTAACTCTGCAGGGGCCTACTCACACTATAAACATCCCCAATAGCAAGGCGATCACTTGAAATAAAGAAATTAGGGCAAATTTAGGGTTCTCCCAAAAAGGGGAAATTACATTCATATCAAAGTTCATGATCAAGACCTACATTCTTTGAGGACACTTCATGCAAGATTGTCAATTTGTACTCCAAGGTTCAAATTAGGATTGGTGAGTTGTGGCATTCCATTGTTCATTCATCTTTCCTTTATTCATCATTTCATTACAAGGTTTAATTACCAAAATAGGGTTTGACCAAGGAAAAACCGTATTCCCTAACAAAACAATATTTTTCTTCTCTCTTGATGTGTGATTGCAGGTTTGAGATTGAAGATCAAATGGAGAGAAAATTTGTCAAAGTTGCAAAATTGTAAAAGTTGCCATCTTTGTTGCAAGATAACGAAAACTAAGCTACAAAATTTATTTTTGACTTTTAGGAGCTAAACACTTGAGATTTGGGAGTTAAAACATTAACGAACAATACCCAAAAATCTATTTTCCATAACCCTAGTAAGGACCCATTCGCCACTGGGCGAATGAGTCCTCAGTAAGGCTCGAAACAATTTTTTTTCTAAAAGGTATGTAATATCATTTTAGTATCTTAAAACCCACCTTTATATTGTTATAACAATTAGGTTTGATTTCTAATTATTGTTTATTCATTATACCCCTCATAACTGAGTGAAACACTAAGTCAAAAATTGGGTGCACCTATTTGGTAATCTCTTTTTGTGATTGCATCCTCTCATTTTTGTTTCACTTGGAAAAACAATTAATAGAATATTCTTTTGGCTTCGCTAAAATATGCTCAAGGAGATTCACCATAGGGAATCACAACAACACCAGGAAAAGTAAAAATGCACCGGGAAAATGCAGAAGGTAGCTGATAAAAATCTTCACCTCTTGGAATTTTGTGAGGGTGTCAAAAAATTTATGTTTGTTGGAAAATACGGCTGACAGGCCTGAGGTTGCCGCCCGCTCGACGTACCTCCACTGTGTAGGTGACGATGTACATCAGACCTACCATGAGGGTATGACATATACCTTGAGTGCAAGTTTATTAATCCACCCCCAAAATAAAAAAAGATAAAACCTCCATGTTGATGATTTTTTTTTTTTTTTTTTGTTTTTTAAATTCAAATTTTTATAAGAAACCCAAAAAACTAAAAAACATAGGCTATTTTTTCATTTTTATTTTATTTTCGTGCCTTGGGGTCCATATTGAGGCCATACGACCCATGGGAATGTTTTTTTCCTCATAAGCTTTCAACGTTGAAATAAGGTGAATTTATAATCAGAATTTGTGGAATCGGCCTCCTAAATGCAACGACGAGGTCCTTTTTCGCACCAAAATACATCGAAAATGTAGCTACCCTCTGAATCTGGAAAAAAGCAACCACTTCAAAGCCTCACAGATGTGACCTCAAGAGTCCAAATCAGGAAAAAAATGTCAAATCTGACTTTCCCAGTAGTTGTCAATCCAATGGTGAGATCCTTTTCACACCAAAATACACCAAAAAATGCCCACCTCCAAAATTTGCAATAAAGAAAATGGGATTTAGATCGAAAGCTTGTAACCCTTGTTGAAGAAAAAAACCTCATAAATGGAGAAGGGGTTCACTTAATCAACACTCTGAAAAACAACGAACAAAGAAACCTTCCATGCAAGAGATCTGCAAACAATATGTGCAATATTCCTCAACGTGAGAAAACTAAAAAAGAAAGATACTATCAAAAGATATGAAAGCTTGAGTTAATAATTACAATGAGGATTGAGTGCTATATAGGAGCAAAACCCTAAAAGTATAAAAGCACTCCTAAGTTTATCTTAGGTGCATGAGAATAAATTAGACTAATAATCAATTAAAGAGTAATGAATTTTTAGCTAATGCGTGATTACTCCAACAAATTCATCCTAAATCCACTAGTCATTAGCAACATACATCTCAAAATCATAAACATCATCATAACACATGTATCCATAATCACTACATAATAAATCACATACATCATAATATATCAAGGCATAAGACAACATTATATATAAATCCCACATTGAGATCATCTTATATATATATCAAAAAAATGACTATCATGTGATACATATCAAGTGTGTGATATACATCAAAATATACATGAGGTTATCCATAGTCAATGAATGTGTATACAACATAAAACATATTTACATCAATATATGGATACAAAAATGTCTATATACAAAGGAAATGCTATCTTGAGATCCCTTGATCATGTTGACTAGGAGGAGGTTGATATCGTGGTGGACCCATAGGTCTTTTCTGATATCCATGTCCACCTGAACCACCCTGAGAAGGTTTATCAGTGGAAACACCCTCTGATCTACTCAGACCCATGACACTCCTAGGTGTGAATAATTAGGCTATCACCTATGTTATAGAACAACCATATGGCACAAGCTCCTATAATAGGTTGACTCATTCATAGCCTATTCATATAAAGCAAGGCGGATAAACTCTCCTTGTGCCTACATATGTTCAACCTCTTACCATTGTATCCTCATGGTCTTCTGAGCTAACTGTAGCTCAACCTACTGGTAGTGGGTTATCTCTATATCCCTCTCAGAGCAGGCTTGGTCTCATTCATATCTAAAAGTTTCCCTCTCCTACTGGGCATGATCATGCTCCTTCCTAAATGTGTATCTCTCCTGTAACGTGGTTTGGAGATGCTGATCACCCTGACATGCCATGAGAGGTGGGACCTACTGCTATTGACGCCTGCAACCTAGTGGTGGACCTGATGGTAGTCCCTATGGTGGTCCCTATGTAGGACCCAATCCTCTATCCTCAGCTATAGGAACCTCTACCTCAACCTATTGTCTTTATTTGTGTTGAAATCTAGACTCATCCCTACATCTCTTTCCTATAGCATATCCACTAGCTAGATTAGTAAACCTAAAAGGGAATCATGTGGAAAACCATGCATCATGATCTATAGTAGTTCTTGGGTCCTCAAGACCACTTACATATATCCAAGGCACTAGAGCTAGATGATAAAAAATTTTAGTGGTGGTGTACACTACTAGAATCTATCCCCAATCATCTTTCTCCCTGTGTGTACATGAAATTATGACCATATAGTCATCCATGGGGGCTACCTATCTCTCCCCAAACTATCGCATCACCCTATTGGGAAGGTATCTATCAATAATTAGTATAAAAAAAAATGGCTCCTCAAGATCTTGACATAAGGGGAAAATAGGTCCAAGCACAACAATGTGCTCCCATTCCCAAATGCGAAGAAGTTCCATGCCTGTAGATAGGATAGCTCCACCTTTATATACTACCTAGTACATATCATGATAAATGTATGTACCAATATGGAGGGACCCCAAGAATAGAAAAGTCCATCCTCGAGAATCCTCTCTAGCACTATCCCCCATCTTGGGCCAAATAATCTTGACCACTTGTCTGGCACAAGTGGCCCCATGTTAAGTCCTTCTAGCACGATGGTGACATTATCGACCATACCAATTACTTCGATAGGTCTACCTGTTCCTCAATAGTTGAATCTCATCAACCATCAACACATGATGAAGAGCCTCCAATCCTCTATCAATTTCATAAATAACTCACTCATCATGCATGGGAACCTTGAGGATGCACCAAATATCCTCAATGGTGATAGGTAGCATTCCTTGTCAGCCTATGAAAAGAGGAATTCCTTGAGTGCCATTGCTCGACGAATATGGTGATCATGGCTAGATGAGCCTAAATCTCAAGCATATATAGAATGTGGAATAATCTTACAACATGTAAGAACATGATCTCAATATGAGAGAAACCAACCATCCTATCCATAACACAAGGAAAAGTTGCTCTTGAGAGGTAAGAGGGTCCAAGATATCCTACACTCATAGCACTCATAATGTCAGGTTTCTAATTTTTTTTTGCAAAAATCTAAGTTGAAATGACTAAAAGAAAGAAAGAGAACCTTTTTACAAAGGTGTCACACTATTAAAATCAAAGGTGACACATTTTTACAAAGGTGCAAAACTTTTGCAAAAGCACACCACTATTCAAAAAAATATGTGTTGCCTTTTCACAATAGCATGACACAAAGGCATTGAGTTATAATAAAGGTACCATATAATTTCAAAACCCTAATGCCTATGTAGAGCCCTAATTCTTTTGACCAAAGTGGCATGCGAGATTAAAAATTTGTGTCATTGGGTTACAAAAGTGGCACACTAAACTATGACACCTTTGTTTGTCCTACTTCTAGCCTATGTTTATCTACCTCAAAGTACATGTAAGGAAAAATTAGTGAGGTACATACCAAGCCACTTGAGCTGACTGGTCTCTAGAACTAATGAGCTTTGTCATCTCAATGTAGGGCTTGAATAATATGTGCCATCGTATCAAGGTCTCCACATGAAATCACAACAAAAATATCTTAAGGACTCTAGAAATCTAAAATAAAAGTGTGTAAATGAGGGTAAAATTAACCAAAATGAACATATATGCCTCACAAAACCTAGGGTTTTGGCCCTGTATATTATTTGTCAATTTTGGTTATACACCCAAACTAGTATCTTACCTTCCGAATAATTTTTTTTGTCCTCTATTAAGTATACATGGTCCCGTTATTGTATCATCATCTTAACCAAAAAATTGGTTTTTCACTCAATATCTCGAGGGGGTAGCACACCAACTTTCCTTCATTTGTTGGGGCATACTAGGGCATCAAGTAAAATCATGTGATTTTAATTTTTTTCCAAGAAGCAGTAGTTCTTTGAAAAAATGTAATAGGTACATTGCTTCAAAGAGGAGAAAAATGTAGACACCTAAAAATGTCGTAATCATATCACACATCTTGATTTCATTTAGTAACATCATTTTCCTCTAATTCCTTTATTTTATTAAATAATATTATAGTTATTTAGTTAAATTCACTTTATTCTTCTATTAATTGAAACTCCAATTTTAATTTTCATAAAAAGGGATGAAAAATTTTATTCAAGAAAGAGTTTCCAAATACAATAAGAGCCCAAAATGGCCAAATTCAATTGAAAAAAGACAACCACAAGCCCCAAAACAAAACTAACTAGCCATAATCCAAAGCTACACCTTCTGATCCTCATCTAGAAATCTAGAAAGAGTTTTAATTTTATCCAGGTCCAATTATCTCCATTCAACCACATTGCAACTCCCCTAAATTTTAGAGGTCCATTTAGCAAGGCAACCAATAGTCCTATTCCATTCCCTAAGAATGTGAATAAACGAGATATGTTCAAACTTTGAAGAAAGATGAAGAATTTTATTCACAATTAGAACCACTCTCCACGCCAATTCATCAAAGTATCTCTTATTAAGAATAAATACCAAAATCATCGAGTCTATCTTAAAAATTACATCCCTCCACCCACACTCCAAGGATCACTGAAGAGCCTTAAGAATAACACAAGCCTCTATCTGGTATTCAGACTATAGACCTATGTGTATGGAGAAGAAAACCTATATGGCTCCATTGCTATCATGACCCACTCCTTCATTCCCAACATCTCCAGGATTGCCCTGAGTAGACCCATTAGTGTTAATTTTGAGAATCCTATCAGGGGGAGTGCACCACCGCCCCAATATATTCACTTTCTTAGAAGGTTTTGAATAACTTCTTCTAATCCCCTAGTGACTTAGAGGAGGAGAAAGCTCAAAGATAGAAGCAAGCTCCATGTGAGAAGATGAATTTATAGACTCACCCAAGTTGAATTTAGATGAGATATTTTCTTTCAAAATACTTAGCACCTTGTACCAAACCTACAAAACCATCTAGTGGCATTCCTAAAAAATGCGATGATTCCTCTCCAACCAAATATGCCATATAATAATAGAAGGTCCAAACTCCCAAGTAGCCACCAAACAAGAAGAAAATGTTGGAGGATGTCCCAAATTCTCCCAAAAGTCTTGCAAAGATAACTAAAATCTAAACAATCTTCTCCAAATATTCCACCATAGTCTCAAAATTCACACCGCAAAGGTACATTGTAAACTAGATGAGAAGTGATTTCTTCAATACAACCACATAAAAAGAAAATATATGGCCCACAAAAACAACATTTCCTGGTATTCTCCCAAGTAAGGAACTTGTTATGAATCAATGAATAAGAACATATTACATTTGGGAAACCAACCTTGTTCCAGATGTGTTTCAACGAAGGACACACTCTCATCTTAGCATGTTGAGAAACCAAAGCATCATATCCTTAGAAAATAGAGTATATACCCTTAGATTCATGACCCCAAGGTAGAAAATCCCTATCTTTCGAAGAAAATGGCCTCTCCAACAAAATAGATGCCAAAACACTTCTCTCAACTTAAGAGCCACCATCCGACCAACTATCAGGATCATGCCATTGATAAATTCTACCATTTACCAAAAGTGAACATAATTTGAAACTACTCACCCTGGACCATCCAACATCCACAAAAACCCCACTTAAAGCACAAAGATGAGGAAAAAAAGGTTAGAATTGGAGGATTCACATCCTAAGAATCAGTCCTAAAAAGAGCTTGCTCCCCTTTCTATATGATCCAGAAAAGACCCTCTTTAATCATAGTTGAACCCCTCTTAATGGTATTCCAAATCATAAAATCTCTACTAGATAGAACAATACATGCGATATCCTCATTTTCCACTCCTCCTAAGTATTTGTAATTAAGAATCCTCACCCAAGGTTGCTCAAAATATCTACACCACCTCGAATAAAGTTTAGTAGCCAAAGCAAGGCTATTTTTCTCTGACTACCTAAGCCCAAGACCACCATTCAATTTTAGTTTGTAAACCTAGTCCCAACTCACCAAAATCCATTTCTAAATGTCAAGATTTCCTTCCCAAAGACATTTCCTTGTAAGGTAATCAAAATCCTTGATCACACTCTTTAGGAAGAGATAAAACCATGAACCTATATAGAGGATAGATGACACAAGAGTCACCCTTCTGGCTAAATAAAACCACCTAAATGTCCAATGATTGACCTTAGATCAAAATTTATCTAATATATTTTACCAGCCATTCCTCTTCAAAGTGCTAGCACAAAGAGGAATCCTTAGATACTCCAAGGGAAGATTACCTTGAGATGAAAGTGGAGAATGTTGGCAATTCTGCATTAAATCAAAACAAGAGTATTGAAGAAAAGAATATGAGAGTTACCCTCATTAATTTGTTGGCTAGAAGCCTCCAAGTAAATATTCAAAACCTTGCTAAAATTAACTGCCTCCTCAATCCTGGAAACACCCATAAGAGTAGTATCATCAACAAACTATAGGTGAGTTTGTGCTTGCAAACCTTGAGCCCAACTCTAACCAAAAATGGGGCCTCTATCCTTATATTGCTTCAATAGCCTCCCAATACCTTCAACCATCATAATAAAAAAAAGGGAAAGTGGGTCCCATTTTCTAAGCTCCCAACTAGCTGAAACAATAGGTGAGGGAGATCCATTAACAAGAACAAAAAAGGAAGATGTGGTCACATAGCTCATAACCCATGAAACCCAATTTGTGTAGAAGCCAAAGGCCAAAAGAAAATATTGAAGGAAATACCACCTAACTTTTTCATAGGATTTAAACATATCAAACTTGATGAACATGAATTTTTATTTGTATGAGGATATGGAATGAATAGATTCATCTATAACCACTATTCCATCCACAAATTTCCTACCCTTAAGAAAACCACCTTGTCCCATGGAAATTAAGTGATCCAATCATATCTTTATCATTCCAACAATCAACTTAGTAATAATATTTTAGGTCACATTGATAATGTAATAGGCCAAAAGGAGTCTAAGAAATTGTCACCCTCCTTCTTAAGAGCCAAAGCTAGGAAGGTAGAATTTATAGCCTTGAGTGTTTGCTTGTTAGTATGACTCCTGAACCACCTCAAATAAATCCACTTTAATGATGTACCAAAACTCATGAAAGAAATCAATGGGAAAACCAACAGTTCTAGGGGCCTTACCTTTCTTCACCTAGAAGATAATATCCTCAAGCTCCACCAAAGAGATGGGTGCTAAAAGAGATTTATTCATCTCCACAAAAAAAAAAGAGGGGATGGAAGCCAATGCCAAATTCTCCTCCTCCAAAGTAAGAGGAACATATTTTGAGAAAAGAGAGGAAAATAAATGGACCACATCCTCAAAAATAGCCTGATTTGAATTTAATTGTTCCCCCTAAGCTATCATAATAGAACAAATAATATTCCCTACTCTATTTGTCTTTATCAAATTATGAAAGAAAGTAGTATTCCCGTCACCTTCCTAGAGCCAATCTACTCGATATTTTTATTTCCAAAAATTCTCCTCCCTTAGCTCCCATTCAATAGGTTATATAGACCATTTGATTTCTTCCTAAATAAAATTCACATTCATCGCTTCTTCCCTAATTTTTAAAGTGTTGCTATCAAGCTAATTCTATACTTGCTTCTACTAATGAGAGAGGTTACCAAAGATTATCATGTTCCATTTCTTTTTAATTTTACAAGTTGAAGCCTCTTGAAGAAAGAGAACATAAAACTACCAAAGGTAGGCCTCCCTTCATCCCACCATAGCTCCACAAGGTGATATAAGCTATGATCCCTAAGCCACATTAATTGAAATTTTAAAGGGGTATACTTAACTATGGAGAACCAAGATGGGGAAAAGTTAATCAGCCAATGATTTGACCCTTCCATCCTCAGATCTTAGAGGAAGAAGTCCAATTACTCCCACTCCATTCAGCAGAGGCAAGAAACTTGTCCAGCCTCTCAGAAATGGAGCCCAACCCACATCTTCGATTATGCCAAGTAAAGGAACCATTAATAGGTTGAACATCCACTAAATTAAGAAAATTGATGTTGTTCTTGAAGCAAGGAAGAAGGCCCCAAATGAATCACTCCCCAAAATTTTTCCTCCATGGTGAAAATAGAATTAAAGTGTCCTAGAAAAATCTAAGGGAAAGGAGTAAGAGAGTGAATAAATCTAATGTGAGACCGGAGTAGAATCTTACTAGGAAAGTCATTAGGAACATACACATCGGTGAATAAAACCACTATTGTAGAGTAAAAGTAGGATGCTAACAGAAAAAGGGAATTCCTTCCCACCATCCACCACAGAGGTGAGTTCTTGCAAGGGTCTCAAATACACACCACCCCACTAGAAAAACCTCAAGATCCAATGAATTGACAATGACCCCTGTTCAAAAATTTTGATGTAGTCTTCATCATATCATCAACAGAGAGCTTGGTATCCTAAATAAAAACAATATTAGGTTTATGGTCACGAACTAAATCATGAGTAGCCTTTTGTCTAGGGATTCTACTCATGCCCCTCACATTCTAGGATACCACAATCATTTATGGGAGGAATCCAAAGGTAAGTCCAATGTCTTAGCAACACCAAATTTCGCTTAAGATTCTCCCATAATCTTCATCTTCTCCAAGTTCTTTTTCCTCCCAACTTTAGACATCTTATCACTAGTCACTTTCTTTAAGCTCTTTTGGTGGATGCCTAAGAGAGGACCATTCTTGGGTATGTGTAGGATCATCATGGAGAAAATAGGCATTTAAGTGGCAATAAAATTCAGAAAAATCAGAGTTAGGCAACTTGACGTAAACATTTGAATAAGTTATCTATATTATTTCAAAAATATGTAACAATAAAATCTATAGAAAATTGAATGTAGTTTCTAAACTACTAGGTTTATTTAAAAATAAATCAAATCTATTTGGTAAAAAAATGAAATTTCAATGCAGTAGTACTTAATTTTAAGGAAAAAATAGGAAGTAGGTGTGTGTCTGACCACCCTAACCATAATAAAATGATAATATTTTCTTATAAATTTTTAGATATAACTAGAGGACTCATGTCCTGATGTGATTCATATTTGTTTGTAATTTTTTTCCAAGTAAATAATTAATTATGAAATTTTTATTACAAATTTTAGAATATATAAAAACTCATACATCTAACCACCTTAACTTGGTCAAAACTTCATGAAATTCAATTCATTTTTTTAAAATCCTATAGTATGTGAAGAATAGAATGTGACAGATGTTTTGGATTCAAAAAATATGATACCATTTGAAAGCTATAGATTTTTTTCAATCAGCCTATCAAACAGGACTTTAGTCATAATTTTGTAATGATGATTAAATTCCTGCAAGATAGATCAAATGATTAGTTGTACCTGCAAGTTAATAACATCATACAATAGAATGCAAAGGAGAAAAACTAAAAAATAGAAGAACACTGGAAAGGTCTCCCCCATTTAATAGTCCATGGCTCACTTCTATTGCACCTCCTCAAGCTTGTTGTGATAATGTTGCCCTCAGATTTGTGAGCAAATTATATGTGTCTAGCCTTAACAAAGCTTTTGAAGGATTTGAAAAATAAACTAATACGCAACTAGCCATTCAATCCTAGTATACAAATAGTAATAATAGAAGCCTAAGATATGAGAATGCCTATAATAAAAATAGATTAAGCAATGATCGATTGATTGATTGATCCCAAAAATGAGATCAAGATTGTCATTTTATAGAAAATGCAATCTTGAATGGACAGACAAGATGGGAGATTGAGGAATGCCCTAGAATCGAAGGTCAAGATTCAATAAGGCAACTCTCAATTAGGGTTAGGGCAAAATACCCATATGTGTGAATAAGATTTAATTAAATGAATTAAATCAAGACTGAATGTGACAGTTGAGATGAAATTAGTAAAAATCAGAAGACAAGAGGATGAGATTTTAGAAAATCAGTAATTTTAGAAATTACTTGATTTGTAGAAGAATAATTCTATTTTGAATTAAATTAATTCAAAATAGGGATTTTGCGAGGTAAGAAGTAATTGATTTTTGAAATTAATTACTAAATGAAGAGTCAGTTAAATATGGGAGATATTTTTAAATGATTTTGTTTTATTTAAAAATATAGAAGTGTCACGTGCCATAATTAAATAGTTAAAATAATTATTAAATTTAGAAGAAGTAGTTAATTAATTAAATAAATTATCAAATCTATTTAATTAAGAGGATTTAGGAATTAGTGACACATTAAATAAATAAATTTTAAATATATTCATTTAATAATCAGGAGGACATTAATGATGAGGATTAATTAAATAAATAAGATTTTATTTAATTGCAAGAAGACTTTGATAAGTAGTGACATTATTAAATAAATAAATAAGATTTTTTTACTTAATAATTATGAAGAATGAGAGATTATGAATTAATTAAATAATTATAAATTATTTAATTAATAGTTGACTGTGGGCCAGAAACATAATTAAAATGTTATAATCATGTTATGATGAAAGGTGTTAGAATAGTGGTCATAGGCTTAAGTCATTTTTAGGTGTCTACATTTGCCCCTCTTTGTCATAATGCAACTTGTCGCATTGTGGCAAAGAAAATAGGTCCAAAATATGCCCCAGTGAAGGTACGGAGTGCCTATGCCCCATCAGTAAATTTTTTCAATTTCAACCCGAGGTCAGAAAAATTTGGAAAATATCCCGACTAGTCAAATTAATGACTAGATAAGTAATGGCGTGAACAGATTCAAAAATGTAGGACGTTAAGCTAGCCAAAATGTTGGTCAAAGGTGGTCAAATGGGCCTCCACTATAACCTACCAGGTCAAAACCCTAATTTTCAACCTATAAATAGGCTGAAAAGTTCAAACCAAATGTCATTTGTTCATTTGTCATATAGAAAATCCAGAAACCAGAGTTCTGAGAGACGATGGTGATTCTAGTGATTACACACCGTGGATACCATGTGTGCACATTCCGACGACCGGAGGGCGCAAAGGCACCGGTCAGTACCCTATCCAACTTGTCAAATTTTAAATTTTATGCATTTATTAGGGTTTAATAGGGGTTAAAAAAATGCGGTGTGATGCAAATGCTGTCGTGTAAGCCGAAAACGCATTCACGTTCACCACATTTGATTGCGTAGAGACGCAAGTGCGATGGGAAGGCTAGGATCTTTGTGTGATTGCACAATCATCAAGGGGAATGACGCAATTGCTAGGTTGCAATGCAATCGAGGCTTTTGAAATGCATTTGCCAATTTGCAATGCAATTGGCAAGTCGAACAATGCATTTGTGGAATTGTAATGCAAACGTCAATCCAGATGACGCATGCATTGTTAGATTGCACATTTGTTGGTAGAACGCCACATTTGACATATTGCAACATGCTTTCCATGCGCAGAGTCACAATTGACTGGTTGTGACGCATTCGTGGTCAACGTGACGCAATTGAAGTTGACCAGAGTTGAATTTTGTTGACCTTGTTGAGATTAACCTTTATGTACCCTTGACTTTCCAGTAGTAGTAAACTTTCCATAATGTTGCTCAATATATGCTAATCCTTGGCCTTTCCTTGTGTAGAGTCGGCATGTGCCCATTTATACTCGAGAGTTCCAACTAGCTACCTATGCTTTTAGAGATCGCCTCAGTGATAGACAAAGACAATGACTGATGGCCCTAGGCCTGTACCATGTTACCTACATGCCCGTTATTTGGGAAAACAGAGGTTTCTTGACAACCCTCTGTGAGAGGTGGCATTCTGAGACCTGCTCATTCCACCTGTCTATTGGAGAGGGGATAGTGACTTTGGTGGACATCTACCATATTCTCTGGATTTCGATTAGTGGAGAGAGGGTGGTCTATGAACTGCATTGAGGGCGATAGGTCCTGTCTGAGATGTATGAGGGTGTTGATGGTGCTTAGTTGGGCCTGGACAATTACGAGATCGATTGAGACATTGTAGCCAATCAGTTTCCCAGATTTGATGCCATGCTTATGACCTTGATCACCAGATTACTGATCCCAGATCACCGTGGTCACGGATTTCCCATTGGATGGGGGGATGTTCTTGTTCGCATGCGAGGACAGAGGACTATATTCACTTGGGGGCC
Organism: Sequoiadendron giganteum; assembly: GCA_007115665.2. Taxonomy (NCBI): domain Eukaryota; kingdom Viridiplantae; phylum Streptophyta; class Pinopsida; order Cupressales; family Cupressaceae; genus Sequoiadendron; species Sequoiadendron giganteum. Next base: position 105,335,220 of record CM021101.1, read on the forward strand.
ATGCTTGTTGGCCATACTCTATCACCAATTACATGAGGTTGTCTATCACCAGGGGCACAATATTAGTTGTGGCACTACTCTCCTGATGATCTGGGCATGCGAGCACATTCCTATGTTTTGACCATCGATGCAGATTCAGGAGCTAGGTGATGGGATGCCTTAAGTTTACTTATATGCGAGATCAGTGAGTCATACTCACGTGGGAGATACCGGGTACTGGCATCATCAGATTGATATGATGATCAAATTTGTCTAGAGACCCTACAGAGATTGTGTGCAGTGGTCAGATGAGGATGGCCACTTGTCCTTTTGTAGATAGTTTCGTTATCTGATTGGCCGCACGGTGCAAAATCAGCAGATTATCAAGATGTACCTACCCCAACAGCTATTATGGCAGTTTGGGGAGCAGCAGGTTGTGCCAGTAGGCACGACAGAGTATGCTCACTCTTCCAGGGAGACCATGTGGAGTTCACCCATATCAGTTACAGTAGAAGAGCAGTAGGTTGACAACTTGATGGCAGTTTAGTGGGTATGGAGAGGGGGTCCAGTAGATCCAGGGACGTCTGCTGAGTTTGACACTTGGTGGTAGGTTCACAGGCCCATCCCTTTGATAAATCTGGATGGTCCACCACCGGTAGATCGTAGATCAGTCATTCCATGGATACCGAGGAGAGGTCGGGGTGGCAGAGATGGAGGGAGAGATGGCAGAGGTGTTGGGGGTAGAGATGGAGGTGGGTGGGGAGGAGGCCGAGATGGGGCAGACGGCGTCGGTGGGGGAGATGGAGGAGGTGGAGGAAAGGATGGGGGTGGAGGAGATGGGAGGGGTACGAGGAGGAGGAGGGATGGCGGAGGGTGGAGGCAACCCAGGAGAGTAAGGTAGAGAGTGGGTGGTGTACCATTGTCACCCATTCGGGAGGAGGGGGAGGAGAGAGAGCCAGAGACGAGGGCTAAGGAGGTTAGAGGGGGCGAGGAGGAGGTGGAGGTGGTGGTTGAGGAGGAGGTGGAGGTGATGGTGGAGAAGAGAGTAGAGGAGGATCCACTTGTTGGGGGATACCCTCTTGACATAGATGTGGAGGAGGTCTGGGCCGTGGAGGAGAGAGATGAGGAGGAGGATGAGGAGGAGGGTGAGGCAGATCAGTGATTGTGGGAGCATATGATTGTCGGGGATGATGAGGGTGACAAATCACCCATTTTTCCTGCTGATGCTACTATTGATCAACAGATCATAGACCTACAAAGTAGAATCGATGCGGCCTTGTCTCAAAACAAGGCCTTAACAGTGGAGCTAGAGGTCACCCAAGTGGAGAGAGATTAGGCTATTCTCCGACGGAAGGAGTCAGATCGGTGGGTGACAGAGTTCACAGAGCTGTGTTCAGGGTCGATAGGAGATATGGCCAGAGAGTTGGCCGGGATGGCAGAGAGCAGGGGCCAATACAGGGCTTTATATGAGTAGGTCGTTCCACCAGACTGACGAGACCCAGGTTTGTCTCGATCCTATAGTAGGACAGGTAGTGGCAGCCAGACACATAGCAACAACAGATCTTACAACAGTAGTCACACCAGTGTTGGGGGGTCTAGTGTATCAGGGCAATCATCAGGCCATAGATCTCACAGCTCTCACAGGCATTTGTCAAGGCACATTCACAGGTCAAAGCATGGTCATAGATCAATGTCCTCAGGGTAGCAGACAGGGTAGAGTTAGCCTCTGGTTACTGATCCTATAGGATCTCAAAGCTAGACGCAGGACACCCCTCCCATTCAAGTCACATTTCACGTGGTTGGTCAGGCATAGCCACCTTGCAGTTCACCTCCATGGGACGAAGGAGGGTCTTCCTAGGACTTCTTTTGTAGACTTTTGTATTTTAATATTCGAGCCTGTGAGCTCTAGTTTTTGGGATCTCATATGAATTTATATTGTGACATTACATGTTTTTGAGAGTATATATATATGCGATATAGTTTTGATGTGGCCTATATGATGTTACGTGTTATGGTATTCTATACTCTTATGAGATGCTTATGTGATGATTTTATGATGCTATGAGGTGTATTTATGCTTTTATTTATGCAGACAATTATGGATGTGGTTATGTATGCATTGTGTAATGTGATGATGATGTGATTCCTATATGATGATGCAAATGTTTATTTATGATGCTTATATGTTGATGCAAATGATGGTTGTATGAATGGATGTAAATGATAGCGTTTATGCAATGTGAATTATGATATTTGATTTATGCAGATGTGAATATGAAATGCTCATGCCATTATGTATGGAACTTTGTTTTTGTATGTCACAAGATATCATCAGAGAACCATAAAAGAGAAGATGAAGACGAATGTTAGTGCGAAGAAAGATATGCATGTTAGTGCGGAAAATTAAAAATCCTTCAAAGCTTTGCTATAGTGCTATCCTAGTTGTTGCTCTTTAATCATCATTGGGTGAAAATGTCATGATGGTTGACAAACACTATGATATTACATAGATCAATAGTGTGCAAGGTTGAACCGTCACATAAATCAACAGTCACAGACAAAGGATGATCATGACTCATGCAAGGAACACAATTGCCCCTAGTAATTTTGTCATGACCAGCTCCTATAAACACTAATACTAATCCTAAGACATCGCTGCTTCTCTAAATCCTGATGATAGGACATTCTGGAGAAACTAACCACATGATAGTAAAAATCATCGTACTATGTCGTTGCTTCTCTAAATCCTAAAGTCAGGACATCCTGGAGAAGCTAATAGTAGAGTGATAAGCAGACAAGGATAATCATCATGATATGTCGTGGTTCCTAGGACATAAGGAACTAATATCATGATAATCATCATAAGACAATTTTTTTTTTTTTTTCCAAGTGTTTGCCAAGTGTTTTAATGTTGGGTGTTGTCAAATGTCAAGTGATATCAAAATTCAGGAAGGACACATTCTGAATGACATTGATATCTAAGAGATTGATTCTCGGAGTTAGGAGAATCCATCGAAATGCCAGATGATGATAATGATGCTTAGGAAGGACACATCCAAAAGCATAAAGAAGTGATAAGAGTTGCTCTTCAGAAGGGCACATCTTGAAAAGAAACCCAAGGTTTTTCCATGATAAATTGTCTTGATATGATGTTGACTACATGTCATTGCTGACATGTTGAATTGACTGAAAGTGTTGATGAAATAGATTGCTGATAGATTGATAGTTCGAGATTGGCATAGGATTTGCTTGATTTGAAGATAGCTTGACGTGTGTGAAAATGTTGTGCCATGAACCCTAATGGACTTACCTATTGTGGCTTCAGGGGCTCATCGATTCATGGTCTTGCCTATGTCATGCACTCAAAGACCTCGTAGTTCGACATGACCAATGACATTGTCTGAAGGACAAAAGCTTGAATCGTGATTTATTTTGCGACAAACCTGGAAGGACTGACCTAATGTCTTGGGGATTCAATGATGAATCTTGCCTATGTAGCAAATGCGCAGAGACAACGTAGTTCAGACATGGACAAAATATTGATTTGATGGGACTGATTGGATTGACCAGATTGACGTTGATTTTGGATTTTGACATTGATTTGGATGTTTTTGTATTTTCTCAAGACGCTTTCAAATTTTTAGATCTTTTTTCAGGACTTTTTCAGATTTTTATGATTTTTTCAAGACTTTTTTCAGATTTTTATGATTTTTTTAAGACTTTTTAAAAATGCAAGATCATGTGTGGTACCCACTACAGTTTTATGATAAAAGTCTTTCCCACAGAAAGAGCGAGGATTATCTGAGTCCAATCAAATGGAGATAGGTAGACACAAGGCAAAGGCAAGGATATGTAAGGAATGATGTCAACCAACTATAAACCATGGTTAGAATTGAGAGGACTTAGGACGGATGCGATGAATGTGTCAGACCTTTTTGATTATGACAAATGGATAAAGGTTGATTTGAGTGACAGTAGATGGCAAAGCAATGATGGACTACGCATGGTGCCTCTTTTCCAGGTTTTCACCATGGTACCTATCCAAAGCGCATGTTTTCCAGGTTTTCACTATTGGATAAATTCATTTGTTTTTACTATTTTTGCCATTTTTTTATTTATTTTTATTTTTATTTTTTATTTTTGATTTTTTTGTTATTTTGTAGGTTTTTTAGCCAAGCTTTCTGATGCTATGTGTAGAACTTTCTTAGGTGTAAGTTGTTGATGGGTTCTGTTAGGTGTGGCCAACTGATAAGCTCTGGAACCAAATGCAGTAGTAATGATAGAAGGACCAAGCCAATTAGTTTCAAACTTACCAGGCTTTTCACAGTCTGCCTGATTTCTGGGGTTCTGCATGAAAACCAAGTCACCGATTTCAAACTTTCTCACCATGAATCTTTTGTTATAACTTTGGCAGAGACAATTTTGATATGCCTGCATATGATTTAAGACATTTTTTTGTCTTTCTTGTAGCATTTCCAGCTCATGTAGGCGAGTATGTCTGTACTCTTCATCATCAATCATTCCTTTCAAAGAGACTCAGAGAGAAGGAATTTCGACCTCGATGGGTATTATGGCCTCAAATCCATAGACCAGGGAAAATGGAGTGGCTCTAGTGGGGGTACAGATGCTGGTATGATAGGCCCATAAAGCAGGATTAAGTTGTAGGTGCCAATCTCGGCCAGCGTCATTGACGGTCTTCTTCAAAATGCGAAGGATTGTTTTATTTGACGCCTCAACTTGGTCGTTACCTTGTGGGTAATATGGGGTGGAATCTCTCACAGAGCTCATGAACATCTTGATTTTTGAATGGACTGCCGTTATCTGTGATGATGGATTATGGGACACCATACCGGAAAATGATGTAATTTAGGATGAACCTGGATATTTGTTTACCGGTGATGTAGGTGAGGGGGATGAATTCAATTTACTTAGTGAAATACTCAGTGGCGATTATTATGAATTTATGGCCATTAGAAGAGGATGGATGGATCTTACCCACGAGGTCGAGTACCCATTGTGCGAAAGGCCATGGAGAAGTGATAGGTCTCAATTCCTATGCAGGTGCATGAATTAGATCACTATGCACCTGGAATTTCTGACATGTTTGGACAAACTAAAGAGCAACTTTTTCCAATATCGACCAATAGTACCCAAGTCTGGTGAATTTCCTAGCTAAGGTTGGACCACTCAAATGAGATCCACATATACCCTCATGTACTTCTCGTAAAGTCATTTGGGCTTCATCAGTGTTGAGAAAGTGAAGAAGGGTGGTGTCAAAGCCACAGTGGTATAAGGTGTCACTGACGATGGTATGTCTGGCCGCTTTTCAGATAAAGGATTTTGTTCGGTTGTTGGACAGGTTGGGTGGGAGGGTTTGGGATTTAAGATAGTTGTATATATCCTAGTACCAAGGTGAACTGGGACCAACAATCTCACACACCATTGTTGACTCTGGAATATCGTATGTAGGCATCAAAAGTTGTTTCGTGCTAAGAATTAAAACTGTGACACATTCTTAGGAATGTCTAAGAGAGATCCTATGGTAGCCATTGCATTAGCTGCCTTATTTTGTGTTCTTGGGATTTGTTCAAATGCAATCATTTTGAAGTACATTAGGAAACTATCCACCATGCGCTTGTAAGGGAGCAACTTTTCATCCTTTATGTCATAGTCATCATTCACTTGGTTGATGAATAATTGAGAATCCCCAAATACGAGGAGTGTCTGAATTTTCCATTGAATTACTATCTTAAGACCTATGACCAATGCCTCATATTCTGCAATATTATTTGTACAATGGAAAGTGATCTGAAATGATTTATGAATTGAATCCCCTTGTGGTGTGATAAATAATATGCCAGCTCCTGAGCCGTGCCGAGTGTGGGACCCATCAAAGTATAGTTTCCATGGTAAAGTTGGTTCTACATGAAAGATGGACTCATCAGGAAAATCAGTTATCAGCGGATGAGTGGCTTAGATTGGTGCATCTGCCAGTTGATCTGCTATTACTTGACCTTTTATAGCCTTGCATTGCACATACTATATGTCATACTCGCTTAATATCATGACCCACTTTGCCAAGCGACCTGTCAATGCTGCTCGACTAAGGAGATACTTTAATGGGTCAATCTTTGCTATCAAATGTGTTTGATGGCTTAGCATATAGTGTCTTAGTTTTTGCACCGCAAAGACAACTGCTAGGAATTCCTATTCGATGGTTGTGTATTTGAGCTCATATTCAATTAATGTGCGACTGATGTGATATACAACTCTTTCTTTTTCTTCATGGTCATTTTGCACCAATAATGCCCCTAGTGAATTTTTCGTTGTAGAGACATATAGGATCAGTGGTTTTCCCTCAATAGGCAGCATTAACACTGGTGGTGTTAATAGATATTCTTTAATTTGGTCAAAGGCTATGTGGCACTTATCTGTCCATATAAAAGTAATGCTTTTGCGGAGCAGGTATTGGAATGGTTGACACTTGTCTGCCAACTGTGCAATGAAGCGGCGAATAGATTGTAATCTACCTTGAAGTGTTCACAACTCACTAATTCCTCTTGGAGGGAGCATGTCCAAAATTGCTTTTACTTTTGCAGGGTCAACCTCAATGCCTCGACGCAAAACTATGTATCCCAATAGCTTTCCTGAAGTGACTCCGAAGACACATTTCTTTGGGGTCAATCTAACCTTGTAATCCTCAAGTTGTCTAAAGATTTTGTCTAGGATTTTGAGATGATCTTTTCTTGTCAAATTTTTTTCCAATAATTCATCTACATAATCTTCCATTAGGATATGCATCATGTCATGGAAGATTGTTGTCACAGCCCTCTAGTACGTGGCACCTGCATTCTTTAGGCCAAAAGGCATGACGTTCCAACAGTATTATCCCCAAGGGCAAGTGAATGTCATTTTATACTGATCCCCTATTGCAATTCGGATTTGGTTATAGCCTGAAAAACCATCCATGAGAGATAGCATCTCATATCCTGCCGTGAGGTCAACAATCATGTCTATGTTTGGTAGGGGGAAGTCATCCTTTTGGCAAGCTTTTTTTAAATCTCTGAAATCCATGCAAATACGGATTTGTCCATTCGGCTTGGTAACAGAGACAATGTTTGATATCCAATCAGCATAGTCTATTGACCTTATGAACTCAGCATCCCACAACTTCTTTAGTTCAGCTTTGACAAGTAGTGCAATTTGTGGATGCATCTTGTGCAAATTTTGTTTGACTGGCTTGATTCTTGGGATTAGAGGAAGATGATGTAAAACCAATGTTGGATCAAGGCCTGGCATGTCAGCATATGGCCATACGATGTTAACTTTCCTATCTGTGAAGAATTGTTGAAATTCGGGTTTTTCTTCTTTTCACAATGATGCAGCCAAGAGAATCATTTTGGGATTCTCTGGTGTGGCTATGTTAACTTCCACTATGTCTTTAATGAGTATAATTGACTTTTCCTATGTTATGGGAAGAAAATCCGATCCTCCATCCTTAGGCGCCTCAGAGAGGTTTTCACCTTCGGATACGTCCTTTGTTTTTATGATTTTACTGCCAAAAGGTGCCTTGCAGTTTTCACCTAAAGTAATTTCTTTTTCTTTTTTCTTTTTTGTATTTTTGTGACTGGAGGATTGCACAGTCTCCCCGAAGTAAGCTGCACAATCTAGATCAATGGAGAACCTTGTTTTATGATCACCCCATGGAATACCCTCTCTTAGCCCCATGAACTCTGTAATTGCCTCGTCATTCTAAAATATGTCCATCACCGGTGAGTCTTGTTGGTCCTATTTGATCAGTTGTGGATAAACAAGAGGGATGCCATTGTTAGTGTTGGTGAAGGATGGGGAGGATGCGGAAAGTGTGAAAATTGATGCCTCAAGTGTAAAGGAAAAGTTATCAATTTCCACTTTCGTGTCTGATGCAATGGAAGGTCCATACTCCAAGTCAGATGAATCAAATTCAAAGTCATAATATGGGATAAAATTATCAACATCGTGACTAGTGGTTGGAATTTCAAAAGTATGGATAGTGGGCTCAGATAAATTTGGCTCATGGGTGGGCTCAGGAACGGGGTGGGATGATTCTGGTATTGCTGACAACACCTTGTGTTCTTTTGGATTCCAAGGAATTCTTACCCATTCCTTATTTTTAGAATGTCGGTCAATAGGGTCAATGTTATATTTCATGCGGAATCACTCTTCAAAGGAAGGTTGGACAGGTTGCAAGAATAGTTCATCAATTTCATAGTCACTGACGGTTTTTTCAAATCCCCATTCCCATTCATTTGAGTCTATTTCGGTAAGGGATTCTTCTCATGTCTCAACACTTTCTATAGCCATTACAACCTTACTTGAAAGTTCAAGGGTACATTGATCGTTAGTTCTGACTTGGTCAAACCCTAGCCTTATGTATCTTGGTCTTGCCATTATGATGATAGGTTCCCATCTTTCGTTGTTGTTATTTCCAAGGCCACTTGTAGCATCAAAACCTTGGGCTTTTCATATATCATATCCTTTGCCATAGAGATGCAACGGTAGTGGAGATAACTATGTTGGGTCTTTGTAGATCCAGTTATCCATGTCAATAATGACCTCATTACCCATATTGCCCCACCGTGTAAATACCCTTTGTGGTGGAACCTTGAAAGTTATTTTGGGCTCTATTGCAAAACATGGTCTACCATAGACCTTAGGTGGCTTCAATATTGTGGTTATACAATAAGAAGTATTCAATTTGAACTCTCCACAACCAAGGTCCTGGATCTGAAGGTCTTTACATGGGATGGAGGCCGATGGAGATGGTGTAGTAGAAGGTGATGGAATGGATGATTTCATGAGTGTCAATGGGTCAATATATTTGGATGAGGTGGAAGATGGGGCCTCCTGATTGATGGGTACCTGGTGCTCAGCAGTGGCTCATAGGTTGGTGCAGTATTGGAATGGATCAGGATCTCCTGGGATGGTGATATCAATTCCATCAAAAGGGAATTTGAGGCATTGGTGATATGTGGATGGAATGGCCTTTAGATTATGAATCCATGGATGATTCAAGTAAGATATTATAGTGTATGTCATGATCCAGGACTTGACATGTTGTATCTATGATAATTGGTCCTACCCGGAGTGGAATTGTAATAATGCCTTTAGAAGCGCTTTCTTCATCATCGTATGCCTTGATGACTATGCTCTTGCTAGCATCTACACATGCATCAGAAAAACCAAGAGCTTTAACCAATTTTAGAGAGTAGATGTTCAATCCTGCTCCACCATCTACTAGGACTCGTCTAACCTTATGCTTATGGACAAAAACCTCAATGTGAAGGGCATCATTATGCGATGGTTTGGGTGAGGAATAGTCGCTATCTAAAAGGTGATGTGGTGAGGAAAATTCAGGTATCTGGCCATAGTCTCAAAGTGGTTGACATCGATGTTGGTTGGGACAGATGAATCTTGCAGTACTTTATCTAGGATGGCCTTATGCGTAGGTGAAATACGAAGCAGTTCGAGAATGGATATTTTGGCCGGTGTTTTATTTAATTGCTCCATAATGTTGAACTCCGATTTTGGGTTGGACTGTCTGGTGGACGGACCAGGTATGGTGATTTTTGATTGACGGGCAGAAGGACCTTGGATAGTGAACTTTCTTTACGCGTAGTCACATTGCATTTCGGGGCTCTTTTAATGTTAATGGTATTAACAGATTCATCGTCATTAGCAGCGCGAAGATTGTTAATAATAGTACTATCAGGATAACTGTATGTAGAACGGGTAGTATTGTAGGCTAGGCGGATGTGGTTGGCTTGATTGTTGGTATTGTTTGTGCCAGACGAGGAAGCTTTACCATGATCTTGTAGTGGGTTTTTGTATATGGTATGATCCGCATTAGATGTAAATGATTTACCACCCAATTCAATGGTGTGGTTCTCTATGAGGTCTTGCACCAGATTTCACAATTGACGACAAGAGGAAGTTTTGTGCCCTTTGGCATGGTGGTAGTCACAAAATGAATTGTCATCCCACCATGATGGATTGAACTGACCAGGGTTGTATGGTATTGGCTCTTCCAATTGTATGACATCATTTTGAAGAAGTTTCTTTAAGACAATTTCAATTGGTTCACCCAAAGAGGTGTACATGCATTTTTGGAATTGTCGGTGTTGATGCAATTGCCTTTGATTTGTTTGTAGATGATTTCTTTGGATAGCATTAGCAGTTGGTGTTGGTGTAGTTACAGGTACGTTTTGATTTTGTACTCCTTTGATTGTGAGTACATGACCTGTTGCATTGATTTTTTTTGCATCAACTACACCGTCGCTTGTGATATGCTTGTTCTTAACCCAGTATTTACTTTTGTCATTTGAGCTACTCGGGTTATTATTTGTGGTGGTGTTTATATTTTTTCCACCATACTTTAACTCGCCCTTGGCGATCAAGGCTTTCTAAAGTTGAACACCCTTTTCCACAAGGTCAACAAAGGTGGTGCAACAATGGACTTGTAAGCCATACCTTAGTAGTCCTAGGAGTGTTTGAACAAACATGGTAACTTTCTCCTTTTTAGGTATTTCGATCGGACATCTACTTGCTAAGGTTCTCCATCTTTGGAAGAATGGAATGAAAGTCTCTCCTACATCCTCTTGGGTAAGTTTTCATAAGGAGGCGATGTCGATGTCTGTGTCAATGTTGTACGCATAGTTTTCAACATACTTGTTTGCCAATTCATCCCATGTTTTTATTCCCTTAGGAAAAAGAGAGGACCATTCTAGTGCATGACCTGCAAGACTTCTAGAAAAGAGTCTCATGAGATAAGTTTGCTCATATGCAATTTCCATGCAGCTAGTGGTGAATTCTCTTATGTGTTCAATGGGGCTTGTTTTTCCTTTGTACTTGGGAAAATGAGGTACGACATATCCATGAGGAAAGGGTGGCATATACAAGGTTGTGTCAAATGGATATGGACACAAGTCATGTGACATGTATGAATTTTTGCTAGATTGTTGCAAGGTCTCCACTTGTGTTTGAAGAGAAGTGAGTTGGAGTGTGAGTGCTTCCACCATGGGATGGTTGGTAGCATCACCTATGTTGTTGATAGGGGCAGCTTGAGTCCCCCGCTATTGTGATGAGATGTGTTGATTTGACATGGGTTGTCGGTGAGAAAAATGAGTGTTTGTATTATGCAGTTGTTGGAAATGGGTTTTTTGATGAGGGATGTGCTGCTGCGTATGGACTTGAGAAGCATAAGTGGGGATGTGATATCCTACCATGTTGGACTGAATTTGAGGGCCTTGTTGGTTTTGATTTTGTTGATGTCCAAATGGAGTAAAGGATTGAGGGCCTTGTTGATTTTGAGCTTGTTGATGCCCAAATGGAGTGTAGGATTGAGCGCCTTGTTGATTTTGAGCTTTTTGATGCCCAAATGGAGTGTAGGATTGAGTGCCTTGATTGCTTTACCCAAATAAAAGATTGTGGCCTTGAGCAATGTTCGTGTTTTGGGTCACAGGAATGTTGGTATTAACCTGTGATGAAGGGGGTTGGGTGCCTTGTATGGAAACTCTACATTTATTTCTCCCAAATGGGTTGGATGAGTTGGTTGCCATGGCATTTGAAGAACCTAATAATAGGTTTGCTGATGTACTCATGGAACTAGATGTAGTTCCAAAGAGGTTTGATGTGGTTGCCCCCATTGTTTGTTGTGGAATGGATTGTGATGTGGTGTTGGTTTGGGAAGATGATCCTCCAATACATGTTGTGTTGGTTGTGGTGGTAATATGAGCAAGGGAGGTAGCATTGATTGTGTTGATGACATTTTTTGAAGAGGCTCCCATGGAAGGATTGTGTGATGTTGGAGTGGGAGATGTTGCTCTAAGAGTGTCAAGATCAAATCCCTTTGGTAACTTAGCCCCTTGGTCAAGGAGAATAGATAGGAATCTAGATGAGTCATTTAGGACCAATTATTCCACAAAAGAGGCCACTTCTATATTTTGGGCAGCAACTTGTATGTCTTTTTCAAAGACATCCCCATTTTGATCCCATCAGGCAAATGGTTCAAAAAGATGTGATGGAGATGATGGGATGTTCATCTCACTAAAAGGATTGATTGTGGAATTTCCCATGTCAAAACAAGGATTGTTCATGGTATTATGAAATGAGTCCATGCCAGTTATGAACTCAAGAAATTTGGTGTTTTGTCTAAAAGAATCCATGAGTCTTTTCTTTTTTTGTAATCTAGTTTCAACCATACAATGTTTTGCTCAACTTGGGATGATGGAGAGAATGATCTAAGCATGAGACTATGTTTTTGGTTTCTTTTTGGATTTTTAAAGGATGCTATGAAATGAAAGTAAGACTAAAGGCTTGTGAATGCAAGTGATGTGACACTAAGGAGATGCCAAATGATATGCAATAAATGATCCTAAAATGTACTTACTAGTGAGAGATCTAAAGAGGATAAACTTGGGCAATTAAAGTTTTTGCAATGATTCAATTTTGGAAGACAACCGGACCGTAGAGGGACTATAAATAGGACAAAGTGAAGTTTCCACACTAGACTATTGAGTGGGAAATAATTCACAAAAGGATTGACAAAGTGAAAAAGGTAATTGGGTCCAATGATAACCTACTATTGAATGCAAATTTTGGACAATGAATGGTAAGAGTCAACTCCTAAAACCTGCAAAAGTGAGTTTCTAAGGAGATGGTGAAGCTATCAATGCAATCTAATGGAAGGCCAAATGAAAGCCTATTGTGAGCATAAAATGGTACCTAATAATGCAATATTTGAGGACAATTGTGCAATTTAGAATCTGGTTTGGACTGTAACAGTGAAGAAAGACTTGATTGAATTGAAGACAAGTTGTGGGCTTTCTAATTTTGACAGTGAGGAATTGTTTGCACTTTTTAGCAAATGTGTCATAACAAATGTGGTACAACAGAGAATATGCAGCTCACAGAATCAAATGCAGTTCAGAAATTGTCGATTGTGACACAGTCTTGCGAATGTGAGTTGATGTTTATCAAATGCGGCTCAAGTTATTGAATGTAGTTTAATGATGGAAAATGTGGCTCATCGGAGTCAATGCGGCTCAGGATGACTCAAATGTGGCCCATCAGAGTGAATGTGGCTCAATATTTGGCGATTGCGGCGCATCAGAGTGATTGTGTCGCAATAGACAATTTTTTGGAAAAAATCAAACACAATTTTGCAGTTTTGACAAGTTTTTTTTTTTTGGTTCAGATTTGTGATTTTCAAATGTTTGAAGTCTGTTTAAAATAGTTGGAAAACACATAAATTAAAACATTAAGTGTATGTTCAAGAAGACTCATTCTTAATAGTCAAAAGGTCATTGTAACAATCACAACCCACAACTTAAAATCACATCGAATCACAAGCCTTGTCACCCACTAGAGGGCGCCCATGTTTTTGTCTTTTCTAGGTGCGTACTCAAGGTGACGAAAGTGAATACCGAATCCCATGAGCAAACAATTTGTGGTGATTATATGGTGAGTGTCTTGGGGGGAGATTCTTCCCTCCCCTTGCACTATGATTGAAACAACCTCTAGTTATTGACACGGCTAACTTCTACACTAGGATTCTTAGTTAAGGTTTTTGTTCGGTGTGGCAAATGATAAACTCCCTCAGGAGACCTCCGAACCTTTAGAAAAAAGGTTTTGGGGATGGTTATCTTGCACACTGCCGTTGAATATGGATTTCCTCAAAATTCACTTTTGATTATAGTGGGTTGGAAAACCTAGCTTTGGTTGTTCCCACTTAGGTCATTCCCGTAGGGTGAGTACTTTTTCCCACTACGGTAGGCCTTCTAAAGGATTTAATAAAGCATAGAGTGCATAAAAATAAAATGGGTAAGTCTAGTTTTTTGATCACCCAATAAAGGGGAGAGCATATACCTATTACCCAACAAACACAGTAAACAAATGTTTAGTTTTAAACCCAAATGAATGTTTTCTATTCTAAGTGAAGATATTGCTTCACAGAAACATGGGTTTTATTTTAATCCAAACAAAAGTAAAGTGTGGTGACTATCCTAGATTGATAAATTCCAAGTTAAGTTTCCTATCCTAGGATTGTTAAATTCATAATTAAGTGTCTATCCTAGGGTTGGTTTATTTTAATCCCAAAAAATAGAAAACTAGCCGCGGATGCGTTGGATCTAGATTACAATTTTTTTAAAAATAAAATTTACCAGCCATTTGCGGTGCAGTATGGAAAATGTGGCTTGGCATATGCACCACGTCAGATGTGGCTCTTAGAGTGTCGAATGCAGTGCATTAGGTCATTTGCGTCACACGCGAAGGTTAATGCGGTGCAACAGATCGATTGTGTCACACAAGAATGCGAATGCGGCGCAACAGAGCGATTGCGTCGCACGAATGCGGCGTTCCGTACCTATTCCTACAAAAATAAATAAATTTTGAGGCCGTACAAAACCTGCAAAAGGCATATTAGATTGTCGGGTTCACTAATGTAATGACGATTAAATTCTTGCAAGATAGATCAAATGATTGGTTGTACCTCCAAGTTAATAACATCATACAATAGAATGCAAAGGAGAAAAACTAAAAATGGAAGAACACTGTAAAGGTCTCCCCCATTTAATACTCCATGTCTCACTTCTATTGCACCTCCTCAAGCTTGCTATGATAATGTTGCCCTCATATTTGTGAGAAAATTATATGTGTCTAGCCTTAACAAAGCTTTTGAAGGATTTGAAAAATAAACTAATATCAACTAGCCATTCAATCCTAGTATGCAAATAGTAATAATAGAAGCCTAAGATATGATAATTCCTATAATAAAAATAGATTAAGCAATGATTGATTGATTGATTGATCCCGAAAATGAGATCAAGATTGTCATTTTATAGAAAATGCAATCTTGAATGGGCAGACGAGATGAGAGATTGAGGAATGCCCTAGAATTGAAGGTCAAGATTCAATAAGGCAACTCTCAATTAGGGTTAGGGAAAAATACCCATATGTGTGAATAAGATTTAATTAAATGAATTAAATCAAGACTGAATGTGACAATTGAGATGAAATTAGTAAAAATCAGAAGACAAGAGGATGAGATTTTAGAAAATCAGTAATTTTAGAAATTACTTGATTTGTAGAAGAATAATTCTATTTTGAATTAAATTAAATCAAAATAGGGATTTTGTGAGGTAAGAAGTAATTGATTTTTGAAATTAATTACTAAATGAAGAATTAGTTAAATATGTGAGATATTTTTAAATGATTTTTTTTTATTTAAAAATATAGAAGTGTCACATGCCATAATTAAATAATTAAAATAATTATTTAATTTAGAAGAAGTAGTTAATTAATTAAATAAATTATCAAATCTATTTAATTAAGAGGATTTAGGAATTAGTGACACATTAAATAAATATATTTTAAATGAATGAGAGATTATGATTTAATTAAATAATTTATATAATTATTTAATTAATAGTTGACTGTGGGCCAGAAACATAATTAAAATGTTATAATCATGTTATGACGAAAGGTGTTAGAATAGTGCTCGCAGGCCTTTTAGGTGTCTACAAATTCAAATAGAATATGTATAATAATTATTTACTAAATTCAAAGTAAAGCATAATTTATATTTGTGGAAAGTTGAGAATATCCCGTAAAAACCCTTTTCCTTTCATCAATTTTGGGTAAACAAAAGTCGCTAGCCACATGGGCCATCATATCACTTACATATCACCACTTTTTGGCCCATCATGATCTTGCACATACCCTCTTCTTCTTCCCATCATCTTTGGCCCCAAAAAATGTATCCAACTCATTAATCCCAATAGTCCCTATGTTCTCTTGAGGAAATTCCTCCAAGGGATTAGGAGCCAAATCATCCACAGGAACACCCACAATCTCTAGCCCAGAGGCCCCCTATTTAATTAGGGATGAAGAGGGAACAAGTGCTTCCGTTAAGGATTAATGCATGTTAGTTTTTGGAGAAAATAATAGAGGGAATTGACAAATAGGAACCAAAGCTTGAAAAATCTGAGTTCCAAAGTTGTGATAATGTTGCATTGAATCTAACTCTTCAGAATTTTCAAGAACATCAAATCTCTTATCAAAAGCCTCCCTGAGTATGGATTTGTTTTGGTGGTTTTGCACCTTTTCTTTTGACTAGTATTTCCTAGGTATAAACCCATTTTTTAGGCTCCCAACTCTGAATCGATGCTTTTCCTTTTATTTTGTAAGTATTTGTTTGCACACTTGGCAGAGGCCATTGGGTTTTAGCTCATAGCTTGGGGTGATTCCTTTGTAAATGCCTATATTCATGGAAAGTATGATAGAAAAAATAAAGGGCCTCATAATCCACCTATTGAAACCAACAAAAACCTCCCAACCTAATTTCAATAGACTTCGGTAAAGGGTTATTTAAATTAATTTCAATGCACAATCGATAAAAATAAGTTACCTTCAATCAAGAGTCTAACGTGAAGGGCCCAACACCTTCCCTAAGATCGCTGTAGTAGAGTGAAATATGTGCTTGCACCAAAAGTCCATCAAAAGATGGCAGAAGCGAATCCAGACCAGAATTCTTGACAACATCTCTTCAGAAGGATCAAAACCCAGATGCCATGGTTTGATAAAAAGTCTTGCTTGATTGTGAAAATATGGCCCCCCTTCAAAAACTACATTGTGATCAACAATCCAAGAGAAGATCACAAAGAAATACCCATTAGCTAAAAAAATGACTTCCAAACCTCCTTTAGGGTTCCAGTTGTTGTGGACCTAATTATCCAAAAAAGGCAAGGAAATTATAACCCCCATGAACTTCCAAATTAGAGCATTCTCAGATAGATACAACACATCCTAAACAACTAATTCTTGGTTGATCACCACCGCTGGGTGATCCTTACATCTCACCAAACACCCATTAGATTTTGGACGAACTGTACGAGATTGATTATTGTTCGACTCCTTTGCTGCATGCAAGAGGAAGTTTATAGAATCAACATGATCAAAATATTATGCATCCCCAACGAAGATAGCATATTTAAAAGAAAGTGAGCGAGGGTACCTTGAACCTCTTGCATGATCCATGTAACCTACACAACCCACTACCCTCAAAATACACACAAAAAGTAGACTATAAGTAGAGAAAAGGAAACAAAGAAGAGGGCATAAATAGAGAAAATAAAGCTAGCAAAGAAGAAAACCCCCAGTCACCCAACACCAAACCTACACAAAAAACAATGGAGGCCTCCAGATTCACCAAGCAATGCAAACCATTTCTAGCTCTCATGGACAATAGCTCACCCTCATCACCATCTCTTCTAGTTTTCCAATAACTCAAATTATTTGATTAATTCATCATTTTCATATTAATTTCCCCTTTTAATTAATTAATTAATATTTATTTAATTAAAATTCTTAATTCATCTTCTCCTCACAATTAAATGATTTTCCTAAATTGTTTAATTGACTAATTTTCCTCTAATCCTCCAACTAAAGGATATTCACTTTTCAAATTCAAATTCTTCCCTTGAACTCAAAATATCTCCAACATATTTCCATGAAATAAGGGATATTGTTGAGCTCTCATGGATTATGAACCATTGATTAGTCCTTGATTCATACCTCATGGATTGTGAACCCTTGATTAATCCATCATCCACACTCACCTCCTTGATCTTCTCTCATCCATTGATTTCTATTTTAAATTTTGACCATTGATCAAAATTCCTAAAATCTATAAAACCAAGTTTCTCAAACATACTTTTTAATCAGTATTATTAGCCTTTGGAGGCAATATAAACAACACCATGGTGACTCTAATTACATATCAGTTGGTTTTAGTAGTCCAAATGCATGCAACCAAGAAGAGGAAAGTGTTGTAGAATCTAAGCCAATTAAAATTCCAAGTTTTAAAAGTTTTTCTTCAAACCAATAGTTGATTTGTAACCAAGAGAAGCCCTTTCAAATCCCTTTACCAGTTGAATCTAACATGGACAACTATGATGAAATTGTTAGGTTGGAAGAGCATATGTTAACAATCCCAAGCTTCAAGAAAATCACTTCTTCTCTTCCTTAAGAGTTACCAAAGCCTCCTATACTAGCCAATCCTCTATCAACACTCCCTAAAGCTTTTGAGGAGTTGCTCAATCATTTCAAATAGGAGGAGGTCGAGCTAGTAGTGAAACAAGAGTTTTTGTTTTCAATTCAAGACTCAAAACTGATTAAGGATCTTCCTCAAGTGGAAAGAACTTGTGAGGTCAGTTATGAGGAGGTAAAAGAGATATCTATTGTTTATAAGCCTATGATTGGTGTGAATAATGAAAAATCTAAACTTTTTCGAGTAGAAGTTGAGGGTGATTAGTTGGAAATCAAGGTACAAGGAAACTGGATGGGTTAGAAGGAAGAGTTGATCTTCCCATTTGATGAGTTGTCTTGTTTTGTTGTGCAGGATGAAGATTCAAAGCACCCTTGCTCTCTTGAATTGTTAAGTCACTCTTAAGAAATTTGAGAGAATTTGAGAGCATTTTTGTGAATCAATAATCTTCAATCAAGATTTTTCAAATGGTTAGGAAAATTTGAGCACTCCACATCACTAAAAGTTAGCATCTACCCATAATGGGGTTGGAGGTTTGCTTGTTATTTTGATTTAATTGTTTAAAATTAGCTTTATTTGAGTTGAAATAAGTCTTCATGACAATAATAGATTAATTTTATTGAGTGTGGCCTTGTTTGATCAATATCTTATAGTTTCTTAAATTTTTGGCATCCTGATTGCTTCAATTATGATGTTATTTTATCATTCATTATAACCATATTATAGTTTCAGGAGAGGTAGCATAAATAATAACTTATACATAAAAAAAGGTGATCAATTATTGGTTGTTTTTTTTATTTTGATGACATTATCTTTGGTAGAAACATTGATTCTATGTGTAAATGGTTTTAGGATGCAATGTAGAATGAATTTGAAATGTCAATGCTTGGTAAATTTTATTTATTTCTTGGTTTATAAATCTCTCAATCAAACAAAGGTATATTCATTTCTTAGAAAAAGTATGTAAAAGAGATGTTGAGAAATTTTGAGATGGAAGAATGCAAACTAGTGAGTACACCTATGGTTACTAGGTGTAAATTGAGTAAGTATGATGAATATTTTCTAGCAAATTAGACTTTGTATAGGTCAATTATTGGTAGTTTGTTGTATGTGACTGCATCCAAACCAAATATAATACAATAAATTGTGTGGTAGATAGGTTTTAGAGGGTGCCTAAACAAGGTGAACCCATTTTAATTCTTTGTGATAATAATAGTGCTATAAATATTTCCACAAATATAGTGATGCATTCAAGGAAAAAGCATGTCACAATTAAGTATCATTTGTTAAGAGAGAAGGTTGTAGACAAAGAGGTGAAGTTGGAGTATGTTGATATTAAGGAGAAAATAGTAGACATTTTCATAAAACCTCTTCCCAAGGTGACCGTTGACTATCTCTAGTAGAATTTGGGATTTGTTTCTCCCTCCTCTTGAATCAATAGGAACTATAGGGAAAAGGGGAGTATTGAATCCCTGCCCAAGTATACTTGTTCACCTTAGGGAATAGTTATTAGACATGACATGACATAGTGGGATAGAGAAGCTCAAAATAAAAAGGGATGAATCTAGAGGGATTTAAAATACTATATCTCTCAAAAGGAGTGTTGAAATTTATCATTGATTTCAATGGGGGAGAAAGGAATCCAAAATTCTATATCTCTCAAAATATTAGGAACTCGAAATTGTATCACATATGGGGAGTTCTAGATTAGGTGTATTGGTATGATATAACACCATTTTTTTGGCTTACCATCAATTACAAAGGGGAATATTGTTGAACATGTGTTGTCATTGATGTTAGAGGTGCTCACTAATGTCAAAGGAGTGATGTGAGAAGATTGGTGAGAATTAATTTTTAATAAATTCTATCATGTTTGAGATTTTGAAATCAAGAGGTATTTTTATCATGATTATGTCATGTTATATATTTTGAGAACAATGTGCCAGGGTTAATTATAAAATGTGAAGACTACCTACAGTATGACTTTAATATCATGATTTTATCTATTCCAGTTGGTAGAAGTAGTCTGGAAGTGTTTATACAAGAATTCCATAAATTGTTACACATATATTGTATAATACTATAACAGTGTTTTGCTTCACATTCTACCATAGTTGAATACTATGCCTCGTGGCTTGAACCTAAAGTAAATTTTCTCATGTTGTATTAGATTCTAGAGTTTCAGAGGTAGAGCCTTAGCAAATATAAAGTTGGATGTAACAAAGTACAATTGTCCGTGTTGATTTCCTAGCTATGGATAGCATTTGAAATGTTTACACTAGAGAAGGAAAGCATGCACTACCTAGGAAAACTATGTGAAGATGAAATAGGACCAAGTTAGGATCTCTAAAGGAAGGGATAATTGTGTATGGTGTTAAGGGATTCTCATCTAATATGAAATATTATTAATGCATTAGGATGTATATATTTATGACTAGGATTCATTCAATGATTAATCATCATGGTGGATTTGTGATTTATTGTGAGTATTATTTAGGTGATGTAATTGAAGTTGAATCCCAAATATTATGTGTCATTATCAAAATATCATATGGTGTGTAAGAGAGTGTCTGAAGGAGGATAAAATCAAGATAATTTTTTGTAATAAGTATTAAATATCTATAAATCATATTTATGCAATCTAGTAGGAGTGGTGTCTTACTTATTATGTTGGTGCTCAAATATTTGTATTGGGGATTGGTGTCTCTAGTAGGTTGGTTCCTACAAATACAATGGAATATTGTTGTCTTTGGTAGGTTTGTGCCTACTACATGATTGTAAGTTATTCATTGTCTTTGTGAGGCTAGATTTGGACAATAGCTCAAATAAACTCAAGCCTTATTGTGGTTTTCCCATTTTGGGTTCCCATGTATATCTAGTATTCATTGTGTGAATGCGTGTATCTATGTTTTTTGATAAAAACTAATTGTTTTGATGATTTAAGATTCATTTTTGGAGAAGGGATTAATGGTAATCCATGTTCAATTAAATATTTTTAAATATATTTGGATATATTGATTCAACCCCCTCTCAGTATATTGTGTGTCCTTCACCTCTCTACCTCTCTCTCATTTTAACTATCCTTTCACCTCTTCTTCCATTTATCTCACATATCTCTCTAACTCTCCCTATCTCACCTATCCCTCTCTACCCATCCCATCCTCCATCCCTCCCCCCTCTCTTTAGCTCTCTCCTTTCCTCTCTACTTCTCTCTATCCCACATCTCTCTCCCTCCCTACCTCTATCTCATCTATTCTCCTCTACCTCCCTCACTCCATCCCTTTTCCCTCCTCTTCCTCTTTCTCTCCTTCCATCTATATTTATTTGTATTTATCTCCCTCCTTTCCCCTCTCTCTATCTATTTCTCTCTCTTGATCTCTCCCCCTTCCTCCTTGCCTCTCTACTTATCTCTATATCACCTACCCCTCTTTACTTATTCCTCCCTCCCACCTTCCCTCTTTAATTCTATCTATCTCACCTCTCTCTTCATTGCTACCTCTCTCCATCCCTCTCTCTCTCCTTCCCTCTATAATTCTATCTATCTCACCTATATCTCCATCCCCACCTCTTTCTCTCACTCTCTCCCTCTCTACTTCTCTCCATCTCACCTATTCCTCTCTCCTTTCCTCTCTATCACACCTCTCTCCCTCCACCCATCCTCTCTCTAATTATCTATATCACTCAACCCTCCCTCTCTCTATGCTTACATATCCTACCCTCCCCCTCTACATCCCTCCCTCCTTCCCTATCTAATATCTATAACAAATAGAGACATGGGTATGTGCAGGATCATGATGGGCCAAAAAGTGGTGGTATGTAAGTGATATGATGGCCCATATGGATGCCAACTTTTTTTTACCCAAAATTGATGAAATGAAAAGGGTTTTTAAAGGAGATTCTTAGATTTCCACCAATATAAATTATGTTTTACTTTGAATTTAATAAATAATTATTATTCATTTTCTATTTGAATTATGACTACAGTCTTGATTGATAGGCTAATTGTAAAAAATCTATAGCTTTCAAAGAGTATCACATTTTTTGAATCTGAAATATGTGTCACATTATATGATTCACATACTACATGATTAAAAAATAATAATTGAATTTCATGAAGTTTTAACCAAGTTAAGGTGGTCAGATGTACGAGTTTTTTATATTTTTTAAAAGTTGTAATTAAAAAATCATAATTAATTATTTACTTGGAAAAAAATTACAAAAAATATGCATCACATCAAGACATGAGTCGTCTAATTATATCTAAAATCTTATAAAAAAAATATTATCAATTTATTGTGGTTAGGGTGGTTAGACAGACACCTACTTCTTATTTTTTCCCTGAAATTTAAGTACTACTGCATTGAAATTTCAAATTTTTGCCAAATATTTTTTTTTAAATAAAAATAAACCTAGTAGTTTAGAAACTACATTCAATTTGCAACATATTCTATTCTTACATAATTTTGAAATAATATAGTTAACTTATTCAAATTTTTACGTGAAGTTGCCTAACTCTGATTTTTCTAAATTTTATTGCCACTTAAGGGCCTATTTTTTCCATGATGATCTTGCAGATGCCCACATGTGCGATGGATAGAATTAGAGAAAGTAGGGAGAGAGGGAGAGATTCAGAGAGATAAAGAGAGAGAGTGGTGAGATGGAGATTAGAGAGGTAACAAGAGAACAATAGAGAGAGAGGTGATATAGATATAATTAGAGAGGAAAGGATGAAGGGGAAGAGAGAGATAGGTTAGATGGAGATAAGTATAGAAGGAATGAGAGTGAGGGAGGGAGGGATATGTTAGATGGAGAGAAGTAGAGAGGGAATGAGGGAGAGAGAGGTTGGGAGTGAGGGAGGGAGTTGTAGGTAATGAGAGAAAGAGGGAGAGGTAGGGAGAGACAATGGTGAGATAGAGAGAGAGTGGTGAGATAGAGAGAGATAGGACAAAGACGTAGATCTTGATCTTAGGATAAAGAGAGGTAGAGAAAGGGATGGGGAGAGAGAGAGTGAGTGCAAGGGATATATATTAAGTTAGATAGAGAGAGAAAGATGATGAGAGACTATTGATTATTTAAATTTGACCTATTGATTACTAAAAGTTGACTAAGTCTAAAATATTATGTTTTTGAAAAACCTAGTGTAACTCTTAGAATAAAATGTAGATGTATCTTTCGAATGATGATGATGAATAATCTGCAACTATAATAATCAAAGTTAAATCCTAATCTAAACAATAATCTAAAATCTAACAACAAAGAACGAGGAAATAAACATAACAAACTTAATAATTTAATGGAAAGCTCTCACCGAATATGCGTTTACCCCTTCAAATTATCTTGATTTTTCTTCTCCATTTTTCCTTTTCAGTATTCTTGCCCTCAAATTTATGTGTTTGAATTCAAGTATAACTTCATTGAGTGTCTAAGAAAAATATAGAAGATGAGTCTCTTCTCAAAAATGAATGATTTCGGGAGAGGAGGAATAATGATTATGACAGGCCATTTTATAGATTTTGGGTTTTCGAATGATCGGCTCAGATTGAAAGAGAGATCGACATATGAGATTGATGAATGCCATGTGATGTGAGTTAGGTCTCAGATAGAATGTGAGTTAGAACATGAGTTAGAACACGAGTTCAGGAAAGACTGAAGATAGAGACTAAGTTAGAATGTGAGTTAGAACATGAGTTCAGGATCTTAATCTCCAAAAATAGAAGAAATAGACTTTGTATGCAAAATCCAAAGTTAGAATTCAAAGACTAATGCATTTGAATGTAAACATGAGTTAATTAATTAAATAAATATATTTAATCAATAAAACAGATCATGCATATGGGTGCTGCCACAATAATGGGTTACACTTTTTGGGACATCTTGATTTTTGCAGAAATCACATATTTTTAGAAAATATAATGATTTAAGCCTTAAGAAGGTTCCATTTTAAGGGTTTTAATTGAAGAGGGTTTGATCGAACCCACTTATATCAAACCCCCTTGGATAGAAAGCTGGTAGTTTTGAACCATACCTATAATGGAGTCTCCTCTACAACTATCAAAATGCTGATAAAAAACCACTTTTGATTTACCTTTTAGGGGATCAAATTAATTTATTTTAAATTATTTTTTGTAAACATATATTTCTTATTATAAGCTTCCCAAAAAGTATACTTTTAAATATATTTAATTTTATTATAATATTTATTTTTTATTTCTTGTGAATGTAGGTTTTTCAATGAACATTGAGGTCATTATTTCACACATACAGAAAATTACGAAAAGAGAGAAATTTTTTTCTTAAAAATGCATGTACAATAGCTATTGATGTCCTTATTCCAACAAAAAAAGAATAAGTTAATTCAAAAGAATACAAAAAAAGTTATGCAACTAAAAGTATAATATATCCAAATTATAATTACTTTGAATTAGAAAATTAATTAAAAAATATATATGTAACAAAAAATTATGAAAAAATATCCATCCACTAGATAATTGTGTGAAAATACTATATTTCAAAAATTAGAATTGTATGCTTTCTATAAAAAAGGTTATGTAGTTGAAAGTAAGCATCAGTTTTTGAAAATGATGTTTAGTAAAAAAAAATAAGTTAATAAAAACTACATAAAATAATTCACAATTTATTTTTTAATTTAAAAAAAAAATATAATTATATTCTCAACACAAAATATCACAAATGACTACTTTGATTCATCTTCAAATTCTTAATGGTTTAGCTTCTATAGGCGTACAAAAGTGAAGGTCTGGTGAAAAATGTTGATTTCAATGTCAAGTTTGGCCAAAAAGTGTAACCCATTATTGTGGGATCACCCATATGAGTTGGAACTAGTTAATTGACTAGTTGTGATAGAGAGTCTTCTCGCAGAAACAATCAAAAGTTGAATCCGGAGATAACTGGAGAACTAAAAATAGATCTCGAGTCAGAAGGTGAGTGAATGACTTAGATAACTGAATGATAGAGGAATGTGACATTAATAATTAAATATGAATTAAATGTTAATTTAATTCAACATTCAAAAATAAGAGACTTTAATTAAATAAATAAAGATAAATTATTTAATTAACTTTTGAAAAGGATTAAATGAATAATTAAATAATAAATAAATAAATTAATTAAAAAGGGGTATTTAATTAATAGAGGAAATATGTGTTGGAAAGGTTAATTAAATAATAAACATTTTTTAATCAAGACCATGGACTATAGAAAATTTTGTCAAATGTGTACTCGTAGGCCTAGAACAATTTTCAGTGTCTACAGTTTTCCCCTCTATGATACAATGTTGTTTTGGTGTTGTGTCAAAGAAATATGCCCCGATTGTGCCCCAGCATGAAATAGGTTAGGGTATGCCCCAGTGAAAGGGAGAACAACGAGGAGGTAGTGGTATGCCCCCTCAAGAGGATAGGTGGGTTTGAAGAACATGAGTGTGCTCTCGAAATGGATAAGAAAACTAGAATATGAAGGACAAAAGAATAGGAAAAAATAGATAAGGATGATGAAGATATAGACTAGAAGAAATGTTAGCATGGACAATTCAAAAATTTAGTATTGAAAAAGAATGGTTATTGATTGAGAAAGAAATGATCTTCGATATTGTGCCAAATATGCTATGCTTTCTTGTTATCATCATTGGGCGGGACATGACAGAGATGGATAGTACACACTATGATATGAGATAAACCATAGTGTAAAAAGTCATCCATCTGTGAAAAACAGACACTCGTAGACAAGGAGTGTCTTAACTCAGACTAAGGACAAGATGCCCTAGTCATGTTGTCGAGAAAAACCACAGACAAAAGACAAATAAAAGATGGGTCATGAGACGTCATTGCTCCTCTAAATCCTTGATGGGACATCCTTGAGGAAACTAGTAACATGACTCAAAAACCAATGCTAGAAAGATAGTTGACAGACAACAGCCAAAGAAAAAGAGTCCTGAGACATCCTTGCTTTTCTAAATCCTTCAAGGGACATCCTTGAGAAAGCTAGTAATAGGATCTTGCACAAATCGATAAAAAGATAAGACAAAATAAGATATAAAGTCATAAAGCCAAATAAATGTATTCCCCAAAACTTGATCTTGTGGGATTGTTTGATGTTGATGTTTGACATAGCGTAATGTGAGAGAATGACACATACCGCATAAGACGTTGAGTCTGGTTTCAACTTGGTGACTTCTGTATAAGGCATGACAAAGATTGGTTTCAGAAAGACATGTGTTGTATAAGACGTTGGAGTCTGATGACGTTGAAGTGACAAGCCACATGAGACTATGACAATTTGATGACATTTGTTGACAAGAAAGACATATCTTGTAAAGACATAGGTTGATCGCTTTGACAATGTGTTTGATATTGACTTGATGATAGTTTAAGATGTTTTTCCTTGTTGATGCATGACTTGCTTTGATTCTTTGACTGATAAAAGTGTGTGTATGTGTATTGACAGTGTATGACATGAGATGATGCCCTAAATTAATGACCTAATGCGGCTAAAGACATGCATCTAAGTGAATGATATGCAATGTGTGTGATAGTGATTGTGAATGAACCCTATTGGACTGACCTAGTGTGGTCTCAAGAGCTCATCAATTGATTAGCCTTACCTACGTTGTATGCACAGAGACCTCGTAGTTCGACACGACCAATGAATTTGAATATACAAAGTGTCATGATTTTAATGTGTGTGATTATGACAAACCTAGACTGACAAACCTAATGCCTCAGGGGCACATCGATTGATGGCCTTGCCTACGTCCCAGTCGTAGAGGCAACGTAGTTTGACTATGTCTATGACTGACTTAACATGACCAACTTGACATGATTGACTTGACATGACTGACTTGACATGCTTGACTTGACATGATTGACTTGACTTTGTTTTTGGGATTTTCTGACATCATTTGATTTTTTTGGATTTTTGGTGTTTTCTAATGTTTTTGGAAATTTTCAAGACATTTTCGATGATGTGACATTATGTACAAGGTGTTAGGGCATAGAATCAACGATTTTCCCCCAATCGAGAATAATATTTGGAATATGGAGTGGGTAATGTGACAGAATGGACGTTTAGATGTCAATCGTTCCAAGTAATGGATAAGACAACCAGTTATTATGAGTGATGGTGAAAAAGTCTGATTAGAATGATGGTAGACGGAAGGGCGAGCTTGACTACACATGGCACCTATTTTCTAGGTTTTCACCATGGTACTTATCCATAGCGCCACCGAAGCGGTTTTCACTAGTGGACAGATTTATTTCTCTTTACTTTTTTTATTTTCTCAAAAAAAAAAATTTTGGTGTTACAAAGATGCCTGTCGTGTTTTCATCAAGGTAACCATTTTTTTTGTTTTTTTTTTGTATTTTTCTAGATTGAGACACAGATTCTCAGAGACTAAGCATAGAACCTCTTTAGATGCATACTGTTGATAGGGGACAAAAGCGGCTCTCCTTTAGGAGTAGAGAGTTGGTACGCTCCCGATCCAAAGACTTTTGTGACAATATATGTCCCCAACTAGTTAGGTTCGAACTTACCTGGTTTCTTGTGTTCAACTTGGTTCTTAGGATTCTCCATTAATACCAAGTCACCAATGTCAAAGTGCCTATTGAGAACCTTCCTATTGTAACTATGACGAAGACGATTCTGATATGCTTGCAAATGATCTAATGCTTTTTGTCTTCGTTCATCCAACAATTCTAGGTCTTGTAACCTAGAGACACGGTATTCTTCATCGTTGATATGACCCTTCAAGGATACCCTTAGAGAAGGTATTTCAACCTCAATAGGTAAGATAGCTTCGGACCCAAATACGAGGGAATATGGACTGGCACTAGTGGGAGTACAAATGCTTGTGCAGTAAGCCCATAAGGCAGGATTAAGTTGTAGGTGCCAGTCATGACTAGCGTCATTGATAGTCTTCTTAAGGATTCTAAAAATTGTCTTATTAGATGCCTTAGCTTGGCCATTACCTTGTGGGTAATATGGGGTGGAGAAATGGTGTTTGATGTGGAATTCTTCACATAAATTGTGTACTTCTTGGTTCTTGAATGGGCGGAATTTGTTTGCGATTATGGATTGGGGGACACCATATCGACAAATGATATAGTTTAGGATAAACTTAGATATTTGTGTGCCGATTATGTATGTCATGGGAATAGCTTCAATCCATTTGGTGAAGTATTCAGCGGCGGTGATGATGAATTTGTGGCCATTGGATGATGAAGGGTGTATCTTACCTATGAGGTCAAGTCCCCATTGGGCAAAGGGCCATGGCGAAGTAATTGGACGAAGCTCCTACGTTGGCGCTCTTATCAAGTCTCCATGTATTTGACATTGTCTATATTTCTTTACAAAGATGTATGAGTCTTTCTCCATTGTAGGCCAATAGTAACCTAGTCTCATAATCTTATGGGCTAGAGTAGGACCACTCAAATGAGATCCACATATACCCTCGTGTACCACTCGTAAAGATTTTTGTGCTTCCTCAGCATTGAGACATTTCATTAGGGAGTTATCTAAGGTACGTCTATACAGGGTTTCTCCGATGATGGTGTACTTAGCTGACTTTCGGGTAAAGGTTTTGCGTTGGTTATTGGACAAGTCTTGGGGTAAGGTTTGGTCAGTGAGATATTCAAATATGTCTTTATACCAAGGAGACGTAGGACCAACAATGGTACACACTATTGCAGTATCGAGGACATCATAAGTGGGGACCAAAATTTGTTCAACCAGAAACTTGAACTTAGGCACATTACTTAGAATATCCAACAAGGAACCCACAGTTGCCATAGCATTTGCATCTCTATTCTAGATACGTGGTATTTGTTGAAAAGTTATATCATTGAAATACCAGTTGAAACTATCAACCATTTGCTTGTAAGGTGCAATATTTTCATCCTTAGTCTTGTAATCATCATTTACCTATCGGATTATTTTTTTAAGAGTCGCCAAAGACATGTAGGCTCTTAATGTTCCACTGAGCTGCCATTTTTAAGCCTATCACTAAGGCTTCGTATTCTTCTATATTGTTGGTACAAGGGAAAGAAATTTTGAATGATTTAGGAATGGTATCACCTTGAGGTGTGACAAATAAGATACCAGCTCCCGAACCATGATTTGTATGTGACCCATCAAAGTATAATTTCCATTCGGTTTTAATGTCAATGTTGAAGAGAAATTCATCAAGAAAATCTGCCACTAATGGATGGTCAGCTTTTATAGGTGCATCTGCTAGTTGATTTGCAATCACCTGTCCTTTTATAGCCTTCCTTTCGACATACTAAATTTCATACTCGCTAAGTATCATAACCCATTTAGCCAATCGGCCTGTTAAAGTTGCCTTACGTAGGAGGTATTTAAGTGGATCAATCTTTGCAATTAACATTGTTTGTCGATTGAGCATATAGTGCCGAAGTTTTTGGGTAGTAAAAACTACCGCTAGACAGGCATGTTCTATGTTGCTATAATTCAATTCATATCCCACTAAGGTACGACTGATATAATAGACTGCTCTCTCATGACCTTGATCATCGTGTTGTGCGAGAAGAGCCCCTAATGCCGATTGAGTTGCTGAGATGTAAAGTATCAATGGTTTTCCCTTTGTAGGTGGCATTAAGACTGGTGGAGTAAGCAAATAGTCCTTGACTTTTTGGAAGGCCTCTTGAAATTTAGGTGTCCACACAAATGGTACTCCTCTCTTGAGTAGATGCTCAAATGAGTGTATTTTATCTGCCAATTGTACTATGAAACACCTAATGGACTGTAATCTCCCCTGTAGGGTTCTGAGTTGACCAATGTTGACTGGAGCAGGAATTTATATGATAGCTCTTACCTTCTCTAGATCTACTTCAATTCCTCTTCGAGAGATGATATACCTTAACAGTTTCCCTAATTTCACCCCAAAGACACTTCTTTGGATTTAGCCTGACGTTGTAATTCTCTAGCCTCTAGAATACCTTGTGTAAAACCTTCAAATGATTTTCCTTGTTTCTGATTTGGCTATAATTTCATCGACATAATCTTCCATGAGGTTATGTACAAATTCATGGAAAATCGTAGGGTGATTCCACAAAGCTCGTTTACAATTTTTGAGAGGGACTGATTTTTGCTGAAATCACATATTTTTAGAAAATATAATGATTTAAGCCTTGAAAAGTTCCATTTTAAGGATTCCAGTTGAAGAGGGTTTGATCAAACCACCTTAGATCAAATTCCTTTGGATAGAACCTCGCTAGTTTCAAACCATACCTATAAATGAGTCTCCTTTACACCTATCAAAATGCTGATAAAAAATCACTTTTGATTTACCTTTGGGGGGATCAAATGAATTCATTTAAAATTTATTTCAAATGATTATGTCAGTCCTCAAAATGATCTATCCCATGAATATAATTTTAATATAGTTTGGTTTTATTATATATGTGTTTTTTTAGTTTTATCAAACATAGGTTTTTCACCGAATATCAAGCTCTTTGTTTTGCACATGTGGAAAAATAGAAAATTAGCAAAATATATATTTTTTAAATATGTTCATGCTGGGTATTGATTTCCTTGATCCATTAAAAAAAATAAAATTTAATTTCGATACATACAGAAAAATTTATGTTGTATACAGTCCGCCTATGTCTGAATTGCAATTGGTTTGACTTCGAAACTCCATTAAGGAAAAAATATTCAATAATAAACTACAAGACCAAATGAAAGTGCTAGATATCATAGTTAAAAATCTAAATTCGAAAAAAAAGAATTTTATCCTTCATACAAAAAAATTTATGTTGTATACGGTGAGCGTCACTTTTTAAAAATGTTGTTTTCTGAAAAAAACCAGTTTTTGTGGGAGATGGAAAAAGAAGTGCAATCTTATTCCAAAAATTTTGAAAAAAATATTTTTAGAATCTACAGAAAAAATGTGACGAGACTCTAGTTTTCATCATCTTCAAATTCCTCACGGTTTAGCCACTATAGGTGCATGATTATGATGATTTAGTTAAAAATAATAATTTCAGTGTCTAGTTTGGCCAAAAATTGTAAACCACTATTGTGGGATCACCCCATAGTCATTGCCCGTTGGTAGGTGGCTCTTGCATTCTTAAGGCCAAATGGTATAACATTCCAACAGTATGTGCCCCATGGACATGTGAAAGTTTTCTTATGTTGGTCTTCAGGTGGTATTTTAATCTGTTTGTATCCAGAGAAACCATCCATGAGGGATAGCATCTCATATCCTACTGTAAGATCTACTATCGTGTCGATATTCAGCAAAGGGAAGTCATCCTTAGGACATGCCTTATTTATGTCTCTAAGTTTAGTGCAAATGCAAATTTCCACGGTTGGTTTAGTCACTGGTACAAGATTTGATATCCAATATGCATAGTCTATTGTCTTTATGAATCCTACATCCAAGAGTTTCTTAAGTTCTGCTTTCACCAATAGAGTGATTTGCGTATGCATTTTCCTTAGCTTCTGTTTGACTCGCTTAATACCTAGTTGTAATGGTAAATAGTGCAATATTAGGTGTGGATCTAGCCCAGGCATGTCAGCATACGACCATGCAAAATTTATCTGTCTCTTTTGGAAGAAGTCCTTATGTAGATACCTAAAATTGGTCTAGGCCTGCGAGTACCTAATTCGACATAATTTTCTATAGTCTATGGTCATGATTAAATAATGTCAATTATTTAATTACCCTTTCTAACACATATTTCCTCTATTAATTAAATACCCCTTTTTAATTAATTCATTAATTCATCATTAATCTTTATTCAATTTGATTAATTAAATAAATCATATTTATTTAATTATGTTGTGAACTATTAATTCTTCCCCCTTTATCTATCAATTAAATAATTTATTATTTAATTACCCCTTTATCATACTTTTTTAACTATAATTAAATATCTTTATTTAATTATTCATTTAACTCCCTTTTCAACTATAATTAAATATTTATTATTTAATTATTCAATTCCACCCTTTTCAAAAGTCAAATTAAATAAATTATCTTTATTTATTTAATTAAATCTTTTATTTTCGAATGTTGAATTTAATTAACATTTAATTCATATTTAATTTATTTATGTCACATTCCTCTATCAATCAGTTATCTAATCGTCCACTTACCTTTTGACTTGAGATCTATTTTTTGTTCTCCAGTTATCTCTGAATTCAAGTGTTGATCATCTCTACAGGAAGACTCTGTCACAACTAGTCAATTAACTAGTTCTAACTCATATGCATGTATGCATATATTAATAAAATATATTTTTATTTAATTAATTAATTTAATTATGCATTCGAATTCCTCATCTTTGAGTTCTAACTTTGTCTTTGACATTCAAAGTCTATTTCTTCTATTTTCGAAGATTCTTAACTGAAGATTAAGATCTTGTTCTATTTTTAGTCTTTCCTGACTCATGTTCTAACTCACATTCTATTTGAGACAGAACTCACATCGCATGGAATTCATCAATCTCATCCATTGATCTCTCTTTCAATCTGAGCCGATCGTTCAAAAACACAAAATCTATAAAATGGCCTGTCATTATCATTATTCCTCCTCCCGAAATCATTCATTTTTGAGAAGAGAGACTATTCTTCAATATTTTGCTTAGACACTCGACAAAGCTATACTTGCATTCAAACACATAAATTTGAGGGCAAAAATACTGAAAAGGCAAAATGGAGAAGAGCAATCAAGATAATTCGAAGGGATGAACACATATTCGGTAAGATCATTTTGGTTTTACTAGTTTAGTTTATTTCCTCATTCTTTGTTGTTAGATTTTAGATTATTGTTTAGATTAAGATTTAACTTTGTTATTCTAATACTTGCAGAAAATCTATGATGTTACATTTGGTGAACCTGACGTGAACACGCTTCAAAATCCGCACATCTTTTTCTCATTTTTTTTGCAGATTTCCGTACGGTGCACCACATTTGTAAAGGGAAACAATGCATAAGTACCCGCAAGCCGCATCTGTCAAAAATAGCAACGCATCTATCATCATGAACCGCATCTGTGAAGTCACGAACCGCATCCGTCTGTCAACAATTTCGTGAGCTGCATCCCTCTGTCAATAGTCGAACCGCATCTGTGGCTCAAAAAGCCGCATCTGTGGGGTAAAAAAATTTCACTTTTTTATTGATTTCCGTGCATCCATATTTTCATTTTCGCTTTTGAAGCTATTTTGATTTTCACTAATGGTTGATCTCAATTGTGTTAAGGGGGAATAACATAGTATTTGCAGGACGAAGCTTTGAAGACAATTAAAACCTAAGACAATTTTTTCTGCAGGACGAAAGCTAAAGACCATGAACTACTGATAAATTTGCATGCAGGACCTAATGCCTTTATGGAAATTTATTTATTTAAGTAAGCTTTTGTTTGGTAGATAGATAATCGTCATGTGGGATTAAATTAATTTTTTTGTTTGACAGATAGAAAATCGTCATTTGGATTAAAAAGAACCACTGTCTTCTTTGTTTGGTGCTTTGTACATATCTGTAAACCCTTACGATTCAGTACACCGAAGTATCCTCTCCCCTTACACAACCATGCGATCTTGGGTGTAAGAGAAATGGTTGCTAACTCTAGAACTTGGGCCTATCTTGGTGGGAAAAAGTACTCACCCCAAGACGACTCAGACTGGTAGCACGCTAAAGCCAAGCGACTTCCAACCGGTATATAAAAGTGGATTCTTAGGGAAAGCCCAAGAATCACGCACACTATTCAGATGAGATGGACAGAAATGGACTCTCGTTGACATTGTATAGTGTCCCACGAATGAAATGCCCTTATTAAACACCTTGTTGTAGAGTTACCAAAATCCTATCTATTTGCTGGCGCAACAGGTGTATAACCTGTGAAGCCGTCTTACAAATTTACGGTTCTTGTGCTGAGGTGACATGTATGCCATGGGAGTTTCATGGGTATAGTAGCTTGGCTACCCCATATAAGTGAGTGTTGTGGAGGGGAGCCAGTGGGGTCAAGCTACTAGTCATCCACCTTGAATGTGTGTAGCTGGAGAAATCCAAGTAAGAATTCAGCAAATACTATCCAAAAATCCTAGGTTGTAATTGTTTTTCGAGTCTTAAATGACCCTTTAATCACAAAAAATAAAAATATATTGATTTATGTGTTTTCTCTTTGTTGTATTCATCAAAATCTTGATCAAACAAACAAGTTCAGTCAATAACTTTCGAGAAAAACTCAACAATTTAAAAATAGGGTCGCATTTGTCAGTTTAATCGTCGCATGTGTCATAGTGAGTCGCATCTGATAGGGGAAACGTTGCATTTGTCTGTCAAAACAGTCATTTTTCATAGTCTGCATGTCACATTCTAAGTCGCATGTGTCCTGGTAAATTGCATCTGTCAGTTGGAAAACCGCATATGTCTTGGTAAACCGCATCTGTCAGTTTCAAAACTACATGTGTCCTGGTAAATCACATCTGTCAATTTTTAAACCGCATATGACAAAGGAAAAACCGCAACTGTTAGAAAAACCGCATCTGTCAGAGAAAAAACCACAACTGTTAGGTGAACCGCATTTGCCTGTCAACAAAAAACATCGAAAACCGCGAGCTGAGTCTGAAGCATCATTGTCACTATTTGCTTTAGGTTTTTAGGATCAACCTTGGATTAGAAACTGGTTAATTTTTCTCAAATCCCTTGCATCATTAGGTGTCATATACGTCTTAGTTACCCTCATTAGGTGTCATATACATCTTAGCTACCATCATTAGGTGTCATATACATCTTAGTCACAGTAAACGTTTTAGTCATAGTCATCCTAAGTTGCATGCATATAGGTACTCCCTAGGAAATTGCATATCACAGAATAGATAACTCTCCTCATCTTTGGAAAAGCTCATGTTCCAATTTGTCACAGTCATTGAACCTAGTTACTTTGGTCCCATTTAGTGATTTTTTTTAGCTCAACAGTCTAGGTTGGAAAATTCACCTTGTCGTACAGTCCTTGTCATACAATTAGGTTCTTTGGTCCAAAACAAATTTTTGCATGCATTTATTCCATAGGTGGTAGGTTATACCCATCTTAAACTCATTTATCGTCATTAGTCCACTTAGAATTTTGAATATTGTCCATCCTGTCATATGTCATTTTAGATCTTTAGCAACATCCTTATTGTCAAAAAAATCCAAAAACATAGACATAGGTCATATTAGTTTTTAGACATAGTCTGCATTACCCATTTTTGAGCAACTTTTTCATGGTTGAAACAAGGTCCAAAAAGAAACACAAAGCAATGACAGACCCCAATGAATTCATCAATCCATTCGGAAACCAACCGTCAGGCAGAAAATGTCCACACAAGTCTTTACTTGAAAAACATGTCACTAGAGACACACATGGGCAGATTTACATAGAAGACATAGATGCAGCAGTTCAAGATCCCGAGTTTGCATCCTTCATGGATGAGTGTTTTCTAAATGATCTACAATGCTATTTAGCAAAATTGCTAGTAGAAGGTGCCACACTACCTCTAGGATTTGATGTCCAATCTTTGGCAACACAGTCAACTCAACCAACACAAACTACGACCTCTACTGTCTCTATTCCCCAAATAACCATCGTGATACCAACAGGTCTATCAACACAAACATCATCAATTGTAAACACAACCCTTTTAACATAACACAAGGTTTACAATTCACTGTGGGAGCGACTTCCTCCAATCCCTTTGGAACCAACACGACTAGTAAGAGAACTAGAGTTGGCGGAAATATACCTATACCAAGTCAGGCAATTTAGACAGGAAGCATTCCTATTCCTAATTAGACAATTTAGATAGGCAACATTCCTATACCAAATCAGACCATTCAAATAGGGAATATCCCTATCCCGAATCAGAATATTTTGATAGGATATATTCCCTCACCCAATCATAACCCGTCACAAAACATGGCGTATCAAAACATCTACATTGATCCAAATAACACGAAGACCGTGTCTTTGACACAAGTCAACATCCTTCAAAACCAAATGCAAAATCTACAACAAAACATGGACAACATGTCTATGTCGGGCAAATGAACTATATCAACACAAGACCTATGTCCATGTCCATTTGACAAAGCACTCTATATGACACCTTTCCCCCATGGATACATTATACCAAATTTGCCTAAGTATAATGGGAGGAAGAATCCTTTAGAACATATTAGAGAATTATCAATGAAATGCATGGAAATATCGTATGACCCCACTTACTTGATGCTCCTATTTCCACGAACCCTCATAGGGATAGCGTTGGAATGGTTTTCCAAATTGCCATATGGTATACGATCCTGGGTGGAATTGGCTGAAAAGTTTATCGAACATTTTTCCTTTAACATAGACAACAAAGTAACCATAGCAACCTTGTGCCACATGACACAAGAAGATGGTGAGATGTTCATCACTTTCTTCCAGAGATGGAGAAGTCTAGCTAGCCGTTGTCCTATCAAAATACCTAACAAACAAAAGGTCACTATCTTCCTCGAAAACATCAACCCCAAACTGAGAGGTGACTTACGGGTACACTGTTGCACTTCATTCATTGACTTGGTACAAAAGGGGATCATCCTTGAAAAGGGCGTTATTGATAAAGGCAAAATCAAAGTACCAGGCAAGATTCCAATTGTCCAACATCCAAATGTGTCAAATGAAAGAAACAAGTTCTGGTCTAGGAACAAGAATGTCATGAATGGCGACATAGTTGATGCTAAGCACATACATACTGGACCGGTTATCACACTTAGAGGATACAACCAACAAGAAGACATGATGAACAGTCTTGATCAAACGGCTAACTATGTCTAGAATTTACAACAACAAAGACCACCACAAAGGAGATTTCCAGTGCGAGAATTTACACCTTTAGGGCAACCAATCGAGGTAGTCTTGAAAGAATTGGTCAAACATAATCTTATCAAACCTTTAGAACCAAGAGAGTATGATCCTAGACAATTCAAACCTTCATGGTGGGCCGATAATGCTTTCTGTGACTATCATCAAACAAAAGGGCACAACCTCCAACAATGTCACCAATTAAAGAAAATCATACAAGACTTTGTTGAAAACGGAACCATAGAATTGGTGGGTAGAAAAACACTAAGAACAGTGATCATAAGGTCTTCACAGACCCGTTACATGACCACACAAAAGGAAAAGCCTCCAGTTCGGGACCCCAGAATAATCCATCGGCCAACTATAATAATACCAAGTATGACTATGGTAAAGAAACGATCATTAACCACCTCCAAGCCGTAAACAAGAATGTCAATACTTTCACCATCAAGAAGCATCCAAAATGTAATGTAAACACATGTAGAACTAAGATTACTATTCCTGGTCCTTCTTCCAAACCATCTACACAAAGTTTCAAGTTCAAGTACAACCTTCTCGATCAATTGAGTAAAACCCCCGCACAAATATCTATCTTGGAATTGTTGACCTTATCACCTCAGCATCGATCCATTCTTGACAAAGCTCTATAGAACACAACTGTTCCTACAGACTTAGATGTCAATCATTTCGAAGAGATGGTGGGATATTTGACCAACTCGCATCATGCCACATTTTCCCAATAGGATTACTCAACTGAAAAGCCGGATCATAATGACCCCTTACATCTTCAAGTCTTAGTCCATCAAAACAAAGTCCGACGAGTCTTGGTAGACAAGGAGCAGGTTTGAACCTGTGTACCCTTAAATTGGTTAAGGCATTAGGATTCTCGAAAGAGTGTGTAGATACCTCTAAGAGTATAGTCATCAAGGCTTACAGTGATGAGGAAAGATCGTCCAAAGGAGTTGTCACACTCCCTATTCGAATTGGCCCAACAATCATGAACACCAACTTCCAAGTCTTGGATCTCACCCTTCCATACAACTTGTTGTTAGGTAGACCTTGGATACACACAATGAAAGCCGTACCTTCCACATACCACCAATGTCTCAAGTTCCCCTATAGTGGCATAGAGATCACCATTGATGGTGATCCAGATCCTTTTCAATATTGTACAAGCCTAAGGGACCTTCCACAATGACAAGTGCCTATTAATCAGGAGGCCTCATCATCCACTTTATCCCAATACATTGACCCATCATGTCTCACTAAGTCCATTTCATTCAAACCACCATCATCCACTCCAAAACTCGAGATCCAAGACAAAGGCTATGGCGAATATAATATAAAGGCATCATACTGTGTTACTTAACTGATTCCACCTAAGGCATATGGCCTACCCATGGTGGATAGAAGATAGTCTATGGTCATATTTCATGTTCCCCCTACAACGACATTGAATGAAGAAATAATGGATCAAGTTGATTCCTGGTTGTATCAAGAAGAACATGAATACCCCTCCCCGTCTATTCAAATAGCCAAGGACCAATATGGAAAAGGATTTAAGATAATGCAAAAGGAAGGCTATGATGGGCACAGTGGGTTAGGACTATATCAAAATGGAAGGATAAAACCGATTACTGTCTACCCACGATCAAAATATCTAGGGCTAGGGTGTCAACCGCTTAGAATTGGGTTTCCTAGTAATTCGTCATTGTTTCAAGAGGAAGTGAATGATTACCCAGACATCGAGACATCTCATGAACCACTTCCCCCAGTTTGTGACAAACCCCCAGTTTACGACAAACCCCTAGTTTATGATACACCTCTAGTTTACGACAAACCTCCAGTCTATGATGAATCCCCTTACTCAAGCGATGGTGAATGGGAGTCCCTCTCATCTACTAGTACCATCAACATAGATGCCTTATTTGGAGAGTTGGACCTCAATGTGAAACCTGTACCAAAATAGTCTAGTCCTCATCCTAAGAAACACTTGTCCAAAGTAGAATGGCAAGAGAATTATTATTGGGAAACCCTTGATCCTGCATCTTGGGCACCTGACAAGCCATCTTCTGACGAATCGGCCCTCGCCATAGTCCCACAACAAAATATATCTACCCCTAGGAAGAAAAACAAGAAGGAGTTAGTCCAAAACTTCTGTGACCATGTCAACCATTCCATATTCACCTTGTCAACAGTTACCCTTATAAACTCTGATGATGGCATGCCCCTTGTATATCCTGAACTTATTGACTGGGATCAACAAGGTACACCTATCATAGATACATTCGAGAATGACGAAGCAATTGCTGAGTTCATGGGACTTAGAGAAGGCATACCTAGAGGGGATCATAAGGTAGGTTTTACCATAGACTTGGACGATAAAGTATATTTCGGGGAGTCTATTTACACCTCTAATCGCAAAAATGAAAATGAAAATAAAAATGATGAGTCCCTAGGTGAAAACCAAAAGGCACCTTTGGACAAAGAAAAAGTCAAAATAAAGGACGTATCTGACGGCAAAAACCTCTCTGAGGCACCTGAGGATGGAGGTTTAAATATTCTCCCCGTTGCACAAGAAAAGTCACCCATGCTAGTAGAAGAGGTTGTTGTAGTCAAGATAGGCACATAAAAGAATCCTCAGATAGTATATTTTGCAGCTTCTTTAATAGAGGTAGAACAACATGAGTTCAAGGACTTCTTCAAAAAGAGACAATTAAACTTTCCATGGTCGTATGCTGACATGCCTGGGTTGGATCCAGACCTGATATTGCATCATTTACCACTACAACCAGGTATCAAACTAGTCAAACAGAAGTGGAAGAGGATGCATCTGCAAATTGCTCTACTGGTCAAGGTAGAACTTAAGAAACTTTTGGATGTAGGATTCATAAGGACAATAGACTATGCAGATTGGATATCGAATCTTGTACCAGTGACTAAGCCAACTAGGGGCATTCATATTTGCACTGACTTTAGAGACATCAACAAGGCATGTCCTAAAGATGACTTCCCTTTGCCAAATATCAACATGATAGTAGACCTTACTACAGGATATGAGATGCTATCCCTCATGGATGGTTTCTTTGGATACAACTAGATAAAGATAGCACTTGAAGATCAACATAAGACAACTTTCATGTGTCCATGGGGCACATACTATTGGAATGTTATGTCATTTGGCATTAAGAATGCAGGAGCCACTTACCAACGAGCAATGACTACAATTTTTCATGACTTTGTACATACATTCATGGAAGATTATGTAGATATTATAGCCAAGTCAGAAAAAAGGGAAGATCATTTGAAAGTGTTAGACAAGATATTCCAGAGGCTAGAAAACTACAATTTCAAGCTAAATCCAAAGAAGTGTGTCTTTGGAGTCAAATCAGGAAAACTGTTAGGCTATATCATCTCTCGTAGAGGCATTGAAGCAGATCCACAGAAGGTAAGAACAATCATAGAAATGCCTCCTCCAACTAGCATTGGTCAACTCAGAACCCTACAGGGGAGATTATAGTTCATTAGGCGTTTCATAGTACAACTGGCGGATAAAATACATCCATTTCAGCATCTAGTCAAGAAAGGAGTACCATTTGTGTGGAAACCTAAATGTCAAGAGGCCTTCTAGAAAATCAAGGACTATTTGCTTACTCCACCAGTCTTAATTCCGCCTATAGAAGGAAAACCATTGATACTTTACATCTCAACAACTCAGTCGGCATTAGGGGCTCTTCTCGCACAACACGATGATCAAGGTCATGAGAGAGCGGTCTATTATATCAGTCGAACCTTAGTGGGCTAAGAATTGAATTACATAAACATTGAATGTGCTTCTCTTGCAGAAGTCTTTGCTACCCAAAAAATTCGGCACTCTATGCTCAATCGACAAACCGTGTTGATTGCAAAAAATGATCCACTTAAATACCTCCTAAGTAAGGCAGCTTTAATAGACCGATTGGCTAAATGGGTTATGATACTTAGTGAGTATGACATTCAGTATGTCGAAAGGAAAGCAATAAAAGGCCAGGTCATTGCAGATCAACTAGCAGATGCAGATATAAAGGCAGACCATCCATTAGTGGCAGATTTTCTAGATGAATAATTTTTCAACATTGACGTTAAAACTGAATGGAAACTATACTTTGATGGATTACATAAAAATTGTGGATCAGGGGATGGTATCTTATTTGTCACACCTCAAGGTGATACCATTCCTAAATCATTCAGGATTGCATTCCCTTGTACCAACAATATAGCAGAATACGAAGCCTTAGTGACAGGTTTAAAAATGGCAGCTCAGTGGAACATTAAGAGCCTACATGTCTTTGGCGACTCTCAACTGGTAATCCAACAACTGAATGATGATTACGAGACTAAGGATGAAAAGCTTGAACCTTACAAGAGGATGGATGATAGCTTCAAACAGTATTTCAATGACATAACTTTTCAAAAAATACCATGTATCCAAAATAGGGCTACAGATGCAATGGCAACCATGGGTTCTTTGTTGGATATTCCAAGTAATGTGCCTAAATTTGAGCTTCTGGTTGAACAGCTTTTGATCCCCACTTATGATGTCCCTGATACTATGATAGTGTGTACCATTGTTGGTCCTACGTCTCCTTGGTATAAAGAAATATTTGA
This sequence comes from Sequoiadendron giganteum, assembly GCA_007115665.2. NCBI lineage: Eukaryota > Viridiplantae > Streptophyta > Pinopsida > Cupressales > Cupressaceae > Sequoiadendron > Sequoiadendron giganteum. The sequence goes on from CM021101.1 coordinate 105,376,791, forward strand.
TTACCTCACTGACCAAACCCTACCTCAAGACTTGTCCAATAACCAACATCGAACCTTCATCCGAAAGTCAACTAAGTACACCATCATCAGAGAAACCTTGTATAGATGTACCTTAGATAACGCCCTAATGAGATGTCTCGATGCTGAGGAAGCACAAACAACTTTGTGAGTGATACACGAGGGTATATGCGGATCTCATTAGAGTGGTCCCACTCTAGCCCATAAGATTATGAGACTAGGTTACTATTGGCCTACAATGGAGAAAGACTCATACGTCTTTGTAAAGAAGTGTAGACAATGTCAAATACATGGAGACTTGATAAGAGCACCAGTGCAGGAGCTTCATCCAATTACTTCACCATGGCCCTTCGCCGAATGGGGACTTGACCTCATAGGTAAGATACACCCTTCATCATCACCGCCACCGAATACTTCACCAAATGGATCGAAGCCATCCCCATGACATACATAACTGGCACACAAATATCTAAGTTTATCCTAAACTATATCATTTATCGGTATGGTGTACCTCAATCCATAATCACAGACAATGGCCGCCAATTCAAGAACCAAGAAGTATGCCTTTTATGTGAAGAATTCCACATCAAACACCATTTCTCCACGCCATATTACCCACAAGTTAATGGCCAAGCTAAGGCATCTAATAAGACTATTGTTAGAATCCTTAAGAAGACTGTCAATGACACTGGTCGTGATTGGCACCTATAGCTTAATCCTGCCTTATGGGCTTATCGCAAAAGCATCTGTACTCCCACCGGTGCCACTCCATATTCCCTCGTATTTGGGTCTGAAGCTATCTTACCTATTGAGGTTGAAATACCTTCTCTATGGGTATCCTTGAAGGGTCATATCGACGATGAGGAATACCGTGTCTCTAGGTTACAAGAGCTAGAATTGGTGGATGAATGAAGACAGAAAGCATTAGATCATTTGCAAGCATATCAGAATCGTCTTCGTCGTAGTTACAACAAGAAGGTTCTCAATAGACACTTTGACATTGGTGACCTGGTATTAATGGAGAATCCTAAGAACCAAGCTGAACAAGAGAAACCAGGAAAGTTTGAACCTAATTGGTTGGGGCCGTATATTGTCATAGAAGCCTTTGGATCAGGAGCGTACCAAATCTCTACTCCTGAAGGAGAACCGCTTTTGTCCCCTATCAATAGTCTACATCTAAAGAGGTTCTAGGCTTAAGTCTATGAGAATCCGTGTCTTAATCTAGAAAAATACAAAAAGATGAAAAAACAAAAAAATGGTTACCTTGATGAAAACCTGGCAAACAAGCGTCTTGGTAACACCAAAAAAATTGAGAAAATCAAAAAAGTAAAGGGAAATAAATCCGTCCACTAGTGAAAACCGCTTCAGTTGCGCTATGGATAAGTACCATGGTGAAAACTTGGCAAACAAGCACCATGTGTAGTCAAGCTCACTCTCTCGTCTACCATCATTCTAATCAGACTTTTTCACCTTCACTCATAATAAATGGTTGTCCCATCCATCATTTGGAACGATTGACATATAAATGTCCATTCCGTCACATTACCCACTCCATCTTCCAAATCATGTTCCTGACTGGGGGAAAATCCTTGTTCTGTTCCCTAATGCTTTGAACATCACAACTCACCATCAGAAAATGTCCTCAAAAATCCCAAAAACATTAGAAAACTCCAAAAATCCAAAAAAAAAATTAGAAAAATTTCAAAAAATTCCAAAAATAGTGTCAAGTCAATCATGTCAAGTCAATCATGTCAATTCAATCATGTCAGGTCAGTCATGTCAAGTCAATCAGGTCAAGTCGGTCATGTTAAGTCAGTCGTAGACATAGTCGAACTACGTTGCCTCTGCGACTGGGATGTAGGCAAGGTCATCAATTGATGTGCCCCCGAGGCATTAGGTTTGTTAGTCTAGGTTTGTCATGTATCACACACATTAAAATCATGATGCTTTGTATATTCAAATTCATTGGTCATGTCGAACTACGAGGTCTCTGTGTGTACAATGTAGGCAAGGCTAATCAATTGATGAGCTCTCGAGACCACACTAGGTCAGTCCAATAGAGTTCATTCATAATCACTATCACACAAGTTGCATATCATAGTTTAAGGTACCATCTCATGTCATACATTGTCAATACACATACACACACAGTTATCACTCAACGAATCAAAACAAGTCATGCATCAACAAGGAAAAACATCTCAAGGTCATCAAATCAATATCAAACACATTGTCAAAGCAATCAACCTATGTCTTAGCAAGATATGTCTTTCTTGTCAACAGACATCATCAAATTATCATAATCCCATGTGCCTTGTCACTTCAACGTCATCAGAATCCAAATGTCTTATACAACATGTGTCTTTCTGAAACCAGGCTTTGTCATGCCTTATACAGAAGTCACCTAGTCGAAACCAGACTCAAGGTCTTATGCGGTATGTGTCATTCTCTCACATTACGCTATGTCAAACATCAAACATCAAACAATCCCACAAGATCAAGTTTTGGAAAATACATTTATTTGGTTTTATGACTTTATATCTTATTTGGTCTTATCTTTTTATTGACTTGTGCAAGATCCTGTTACTAGCTTTCTCAAGGATGTCCCTTGAAGGATTTAGAGAAGTAGCAATGTCTTAGGACTCATTTTCTTTGGTTATTGTCTGTCAACTGTCTTTTTAATATTGGTTTTTGAGTCATGTTACTAGTTTTTTCAAGGATTTAGAGGAGCAATGATGTCTCATGACTTGTCTTTTATTTGTCTGTTGTCTGTGGTTTGTCTTGACCAAACGACTGGGGCATCATGTCCTTAATCTGAGTTAAGACACTCCTTGTCTACGACTGTCTATTTTTCATAGATGGATTACTTTGTACACTATGGTCTATCTCATATCATAGTGTGTACTATCCATTTGTGTCATGTCCCGCCCAATGATGATAACAAGCAAGTATAGTGTATTTGGCAATATATCGAAGGTTATATCTTTTTCTTAATTGATCAACCATCATTATCTCATTTTCTCAATCAATTGACATTAATTATTTCTTACTAACATTTTGAATTCATTTTCATCCTAACATTTCTCTTCTTTGACATTAAGATAAAGTCATCTAACACAATAGACAGTACTATTCATCTTCATTGCATTTCACATCATGACATAATAGACATTGCATCATCATAACATACATAATGTAAACATTGCATGTACATATTACCATCACATATAAGCATCATGTAGAAGATTGCATCTATTATCATAAGTAAAATAATGCATTCATAACATCATTATTAAATGCATAACTCATTAACATATAGAAACATTCATTCATAACACATGTACATACATTATTTAGGAAACATAATCATGTAGAAATAAAGCATCATCCATAATATAGAACTGCATATCATGTAGAAGCTGCCAGAATCATATATATATATCACTCAAAAATAGTGTGTCACAGTACAATGTCTGAATGTAATCATAAATACAACATGAACTCGCAGGCTCTCTGATCAAAAATACAAATTTCCACAAGTATTTGAAGCCCTGTCATCGTGTCCCACTACCCATGTTGTCACGTGGTGATGGTGGTGGAAAAAGACTCGAAGGTGGCCTCTGTGAAGTGGAAGGCCTATCATATGGACCTTTCCTCACTGGTCCTATCACCCTCTCACTGCTCTATGTCCTCTGACTGCGCACCTCTAAAAATGTAGGAGCCCATCTCTGTGCTGGCACTGCGGCCTCATACAAATCCCTGTAATAAGTGGCTCTCTCCACCAATCTGACTAAATCTCATACCATGCCATCAGATGAGGACCCACTACAAAGGCATCTAACCTCTATGAACTATTGCTCTAACTCATGTCTCTGGGCTATAGCCTGGTCTCTCTCCATGAGAGCATTGCCCCTCTCTGTATGAGCACTATCCCTCTCGATATATGCACCATCCCTCTCTGCATAGGCACTGTCTCTCTCTAGTCTCATCGCCTCAAAATCTGAAGTCATAAGTTCGAGTCTCTCCTCCAATGCCTCCCTATCACCCTCTCTAGGAGCATCCTCATCCCATCTCCCCTCTACAATCTGATCTCTGAGCTCTCTCTCCTGCTCCTCCATCGGTGCCTCCTCCTCAACATCCTCCTCAACATCATCCTCAACACCACCGTCTCCATATCCTACCAACACACCCAAAGGATCTAAGGCCATGTCTACATTAGAATCCTTTACAACATCCTCTACTCCCACATCTACCTCGCATGCTCCTCAACCACTACCTCCACTACAACATGCTCACCCCCAACAGGTACATCCACTCTCCCTCCGATATCTATCATTGGTACATCAACTGCTACTGTTGCCTGAAACGGTGCATCTGCACCTGCCTGACCCCCTCTTCGTCCTCTCCATCCTCGTCTCCCGCCTCTACCTCCGCCTCTGCCATCATCTCCAGCACCTCTACCACCAACTCTACCCACTCTGGCACCTCCACCTCTCCAACGTCCTCTAGGCCCTATGCCTCATCTCTTGACTGGTGCTGGTTGGTCAGGATCACTATAAGGAATCGGGCGATGCTCTGCCCACCATGCCTCATATGCCACCGTGGTCCTTGGATTTGCTAATCCACCTCTCCATCCCCACTGTACTGGCTGAAGTGCCTGTATCTCTGTCTCCATTGTAGCCACTGGAATCATGGGTCCCCACCATGGAACCTCTCTCGATGACCGAGCAAACTCTTCTCTACTCCGACGCTCATCCTGAACCTCCCCGAACTATCTCAGAACTCTATCTGGAAATAGTCGCTCAATAATGTGCACACTTGAAATAGTCCTCCCAATGAGATATTGTGTCTGTCTACAGAATGGAAAATGTATATCCTCATCCACCCACTCCTCATAATCCATGTAAGGTCTCCAAGTGAACTGATCAAGAATATCCAAGGCGTGTCACCAGTACCCTGTGTCACCCACATGAGTTTGTGTAATCTGACCTGTATATCGAAACACATACGGGTGTCTCTCCTCTCTCTCTACTGTAACTGGAGGACGGAAGATAGCTATCCTCTCCCAACCCCATACCATCAAAAGTGTCGTCCCATAACTCAACAACTATACATCTCTATAAGCGATGTCATGTAAATGTAAGTACAACATCCCAAGTAGACATGGACCCCATGCATATCTCATCTCACTCTCAAACATGCCGACCAGGATAGCTCACCATCCTACTGGAAATCCATGTTCTCATTTGTCTGGAAGAACTATACCCCCAATCAGCGTACATAAGATACAGTCAATCCGATCGTATCTGTCTGCTAGGACTGGCCATCTAATCTCATAATGCTTGATCCCAAGCCTACTGATGTCATCCACTTGATAAAATCATGCTAAATCTGTCAATCCTTGTTTGGTATCATACATAACCCGCTCACCTCTAATAGGCAATCTCAAAATCTTGTACACATCCTCCAATGTGACAGTGGCCTCCCTAGTCAGTAAATAAAATGACGATGTCTCTGAATGCCATCACTCGCAAAGTGTCGTCAACATCTCTATTTGCCCGAATGGCAGGCATCGACAAATAGTGACGTAGGCCTAGCTTCCATAGAAGTCGAATCTCTGCAGAGCTCAACCTATCTCTCAGGTCAAAAGTATCTGGTCATGACTCCCGCGTGTAGATAGGATCTATCACCACCTCCAATTTAACCATGGTGTCAGCATTTTTTCAAATTTTCCTTGAATTTTTTTTTCAAAAATTTTACTAGTCAAATGTGGCTCACTTTTACAGATGCGGTGCATTTTTTCAAAATGTGTTGCACAGAGCCTCACATACGATGCACATTACATATGCATTGCAAATTTTTCCACACACCCACTTCGACTACTGCACATGTGGTGCATTTTTTTTCAAATGCGGTGCAATTTTTCCCAGTCTACAAACTACAACATATGCGTCTCACAAATGCATATGCGGTTCACTACCTCATATGCATCTTTCCCTAATGCATATGTGTTTCATAAATACACATGTGGTGCATAATGCTCCATATGTGGTCATCCCGTAATCAGCCGAAACTAATCCTAACGAGTTTTTGCAGATGCGTCGTTTCGCAGTCAGATGCGGCGATTACGATAGCATATGCGTCGTTTATGACACACCACATTTGCTTATTAATTTTCTACTGCCTAAAAAAGCGTGCAAAAATAACTTTGACAAGTTCATTTTTGGGTACATACCAGTGGTCCTACGTCGGTTGGCCTCTTGAAGGTCCGAATCCAGTATCCTTGATGTCTAGTGTATGGAATAGGCGCCATTTCCTTAGTCAGTCAGAGCAAAAAATCAAGTTTTTTCTATCTCCTCTGAGTGCAAATGATTTCATTTTAGCCATAATTCCTATTTATAGGTGGGTTAGAAATGGCATTTCTTCAGCCCTTCTCTATTGGCCGCTTAGCCTTTCAACTTCCAACAACCCGTATTCGTCCGAAACATCTCTGATTTCAATTTCGTCAACTCCAAACCTTTTCTAACTATCATTTTGACTTATCGGGAATTTTTCCTGATTTTTTTGAGCCTTTTTAAGAAATGTCAATTTTCCCGAGGGGGCATACCTTACCCTGTTTCATGTTGGGGCATGACCGGGGCATATTTTCTTTGACACAACATCGTACCAACATTGTATCAAAGAGGGGCAAACTGTAGATACCTAAAATTGGTCTAGGCCTGCGAGTACATAATTCGACATAATTTTCTATAGTCTATGGTCATGATTAAATAATGTCAATTATTTAATTACCCTTTCTAACACATATTTCCTCTATTAATTAAATACCCCTTTTTAATTAATTCATTAATTCATCATTAATCTTTATTCAACTTGATTAATTAAATAAATCATATTTATTTAATTATCTTGTGAACTTATTAATTCTTCCCTCTTTATCTATCAATTAAATAATTTATTATTTAATTACCCCTTTATCATACTTTTTCAACTATAATTAAATATCTTTATTTAATTATTCATTTAACTCCCTTTTCAACTATAATTAAATATTTATTATTTAATTATTCAATTCCACCCTTTTCGAAAGTCAAATTAAATAAATTATCTTTATTTATTTAATTAAATCTTTTATTTTGGAATGTTGAATTAAATTAACATTTAATTCATATTTAATTTATTTATGTCACATTCCTCTATCAATCAATTATCTAATCATCCACTTACCTTCTGACTTGAGATCTATTTTTAGTTCTCCAGTTATCTCTGAATTCAACTGCTGATCATCTCTGCAGGAAGACTCTTTGTCACAACTAGTCGATTAACTAGTTCTAACTCACATGCATGTATGCATATATTAATTAAATATCTTTTTATTTAATTAATAAATTTAATTATGCATTCAAATTCCTCATCTTCGAGTTCTGACTTTGTCTTTGACATTCAAAGTCTATTTCTTCTATTTTCGAAGATTCTTAACTGAAGATTAAGATTTTGTTCTATTTTTAGTCTTTCCTGACTCATGTTCTAACTCACGTTCTATCTAAGACAAAACTCACATCACATGGCATTCATTAATCTCGTCCGTCGATCTCTCTTTCAATCTGAGCTGATCGTTCGAAAACACAAAATCTATAAAATGGCCTATCATAATCATTATTGCTCCTCCCAAAATCATTCATTTTTGAGAAGAGAGACTATTCTTTGATATTTTGCTTAGACACTCGACAAAGCTATACTTGCATTCAAACACATAAATCTGAGGGCAAGAATACTGAAAAGGAAAAATGGAGAAGAGCAATCAAGATAATTCGAAGGGATGAACACATATTCGGTGAGATCATTTTGGTTTTATTAGTTTAGTTTATTTCCTCGTTCTTTGTTGTTAGATTTTAGATTATTGTTTAGATTAAGATTTAACTTTGTTATTCTAGTACTTGCAAAAAATCTATGATGTTACACCTTAAACTCATGTTGTTCTGTCTTTGTTAAAGAAGCTGCAAAATATACTATCTGAGGATTCTCTTATGTACCTATGTTGACTGCAACAACCTCTTCTACGAGCATCGGTGACTTTTCTTGTTCAACAGGGAGAATATTTAAACCTCTATCCTTGGGTGCCTCAGAGAGGTTTTTGCCCTCGAATACGTCCTTTATTTTGAATTTTTCATTGTCCAAAGGTGCCTTTCAATTTTCAGCTAGGGACTCATCATTTTTATTTTCATTGTCTTTTTTGTTTTCATTCTCATTTTTGTGACTAGAGGTGTAAATAGACTCCCTAAAATATGCTTTATCATCCAATTCTATGGAAAAACGTGCCTTATGATCCCCTCTTGGTATGCTTTCTCTAAGTCCCATGAACTCAGCAATTGCTTTGCTGTTCTCAAATGTATCTATGATAGGTGTACCTTTTTGATCCCAGTTGATAAGTTCGGGATATATAAGGAGCATGTCATCATCAGAGTTCTTAAAGGTATTTGCTAACAAGGTGAGTATAGAATGGTTGACATGGTCCTAAAATTTTTGGACCAACTCCTTGTTTTTCCTCCTAGGGGTAGGTATACTCTGATGTGGGACTATAGTGAGGGTAGATTCGTCAGAAGATGGTTTGTCAGGTGCCCAAGATGCATGATCAAGGGTTTCCTGATAATAGTTCTGTTGCCATTCTTCTTTGGACAAGTGTTTCTTAGGATGAGGACTAGATTGTTTTGGTACAAGTTTCACATTGAGGTCCAATTCTCCAAACATGGCATCTATGTTCATGGTACTAGTAGATGAAAGGGATTCCCATTCACCATCATTTGAGTAAGGGGATTCATCATAAACAGGCGGTTTGTCATAAACTGGGGATTTGTCATAAACTGGGGGAAGTGGTTTATGAGATATCTCGATGTCTATGCAAGCACTCACTTCCTCTTGAAAAGATGACAAAATACCAGGAAACCCAATTCTAAGCGGTTGACACCCTAGCCCTAAGTATTTTGGTCGTGGGTAGACAGTGATCAGTTTTGTCCTTCCGTTTTGATATATTCCTAACCCACTGTGCCCGTCATAGCCATCATTTTGTATTATCTTAAAGCCTTTTCCATACTGGTCCTTAGCTATTTGAATAGACAAGGAGGGGTATTCATGTTCTTCTTGATATAACCAGGAATCACCTTGATCCACAATTTCTTCACTTAACTCTCCCCATTTGGGTAATGTCATTGTAAAGGGAACATGAAATGTGACCACTGACTGTCTTCTATCTACCATGGGTAGGCCATATGCCTTAGGTGGAATCAGTTGACTGACGCAGCATGATGCCTTTATATTATATTCTCCATAGCCCTTGTCTTGGATCTCGAGTTTAGGAGAGGATGATGGTGGTTTGAATGACATGGACTTAGTGAGACGTGATGGGTCAACATATTGGGATAAAGTGGATGATGAAACTTCTTGGTTAACTGGTACTTGTCATTGTGGAATGTCCCTTAGGCTTGTACAATATTGGAAAGGATCTAGATCACCATCAATAGTGATTTATGTGCCATTATATGGGAACTTAAGACATTGGTGGTATGTTGAAGGGATGTCTCTCATTGCGTGTATCCAAGGTCTACCTAACAACAAGTTGTATGGAAGGGTGAGATCCAAGACTTGGAAGCTGATGTTCATGATCACGGGGACAATTTTGATACGGAGCGTGATAACTCCTTTGGATGACCTTTCCTCATCATCATAAGCCTTGATGACTATACTCTTATAAGTGTCTACACAGTCTTTTGAGAATCCTAATGCCTTAACCAAATTTAGGGTACATAGGTTCAAACCTGCATGTCCATCTACCAAGACTCGTCTGACTCTAGTTTGATCGACTAGGACTTCAAGATGTAATGGGTCATTGTGATCAAAATTTTCAGTGGAGTAGTCTTGTTGGGAAAATGTGGCATGATGCGAGTTGGTCAAATATCCTACCATTTCTTTGAATCGATTGACATCCAAGTCCATGGGAACATTAGTGTTCTATAATGCTTTGTCAAGTATGGCTTGATGTTCTGGTGACAAAGTCAATAGTTCCAAGATAGATATTTGTGTGGGGGTTTTGCTCAATTGATCGATGAGATTATATCTATACTTGGGCCTCTGTGTAGGTGGTTCAGAAGAAGGACCCGAAATAACTATTTTAGTCCTGCGTGTGTTCACATTACATTCCGGGTGCTTCTTAATGATGATGGTATCAACATGTTTGTTTGCGGCTCAAAGGCTATATATGGTCTTTCCTTTCCCATAGTCATATTTGGAGTTGGTGTAATTGGCAGAGGGATTGTTCTTGGTTCCCGAACCGGAGGCGTTTCCTTTTGTGTGGTCATGTAATGGGTCTGTGAAGACCTTATGATCACTATTTTTAGTATTTTTCTACCCATTTACCACTATGGATCCGTTTTCAACAAAGTCTTGATTAATATTCTTTAATTGATGACATTGTTGGAGGTTGTGTCCTTTCGTTTGATGATAGTCACAAAATGTGTTATCATCCCACCATGAAGGTTTGAACTGTCCAAGATCATACTCTCTTGGTTCCAAAGGTTTGATGAGATTATGTTTGACCAATTCTTTGAAGACTACCTCGATTGGTTGCCCTAAAGGTGTAAATTCTCGCATATGAAATCTCCTTTGGGGTCTTTGTTGCGAGTTTTGGACATAGTTAGCTGTTTGATCTGGACTATTCATCATGTTTTTAGGTTGGCTATATCCTCTAAGTGTGATAATCGGTCTAGTATGTATGTGTTTAGCATCAAAAATGCCATCATTCGTGACATTCTTGTTCCTAGACCAGAATCTATTTCGATCATTCGATGCGTTTGGATGTTGGACAATTGGGCTCTTGCCTGGTACTTTTATTTTGCCTTTGTCAATAAGGCCCTTTTCAAGGATGATCCCCTTTTGTACCAAGTCAAGGAATGAAGTGCAACAATGTACCCATAAGTCACCTCTCAGTTTAGGATTGATTTTTTCGAGGAAGATTGTGACCTTTTGTTTTTCGGGTATTTCGACTGAACAATGGCTAGCTAAACTTCTCCATCTCTGGAAGAAAGTGATGAATGTCTCGCCATCTTCTTGTGTCGTGTGGCTCAAGGTTTCTATGGTTACTTCATTGACTATGTTAAAGGAAAAATGTTCGAAAAACTTCTCAGCTAATTCACCCTAGGATCGTATACCATATGGCAATTTAGAAAACCATTCCAGTGCTATCCCTATGAGGTTTCCTGGAAATAGGCGCATCAAGTACGTGGGGTTATATGATATGTCCATGCATGCCATTGAGAACTCTCTAATGTGTTCTAAAGGATTCTTGCTCCCATTATAATTAGGCAAATTTGGTATAATGTATCCATGGGGGAAAGGTGTCATATAGAGTGCTTTGTCAAATGGACATGGACATAGGTCTTGTGCTAAGATAGTTCATTTCCTTGACATAGACATGTTGTCCATATTTTTTTGAAGAGTTTGCATTTGGTTTTGAAGGATGTCGACTTGTGTCAAGGACATGGTATTTGTGTTATTTGGATCAATTTAGGTGTTCTTGTATGCCATGTTTTGTGATGGGTTGTGATTTGGCGAGGGAATATATTCTGCTAGGATGTGCTGATTTGGTATAGGGATATTCCCTATCTGAATGGTCTAAGTTGGTATAGGAATTCTTCTTGTTTGACTGGTCTGATTTGGTATAGGTATGCTACCTGTCTGAATGATTTGATTTGGTATTGCTATATTCCCGCCAACTTTGGATCTCTTACTAGTTGTGTTGGTGCCAAAGGGGTTGGAGGAAGTTGCCCCTGTAGTAAATTGTAAACCTTGTGTGACGTTGAAAGGGATTGTGCTTACAATTGATGATGTCTGAGTAGATACGCTAGTTGGTATCACTGCGCTAATTTGGGGAATAGATACAGTTGATGTCGGAGTTTGTGTTGGTTGAGCAGACTGTGTTGTCAAAGTATGAACATCAAATCCTTGTGGTAGTGTGGCAACTTCTACTAGCAACTTTGCTAGATAGAGTTGTGGATTGTTTAGCAAACACTCATCCATGAAGGATGCACACTCAGGATCTTGAACTGTTGCATCTATGTCTTCTATGTAAATCTGCCCATGTGTGTCTCTAGTGACATGTTTTTAAATTAAAGGCTTGTGTGGGCATTTGCTTCCTGACGGTTGGTTTCCGAATGGATTGATAAATTCGTTGGGGTCTGTCATTGCTTTGTGTTTCTTTTTGGACCTTGTTTCGATCATGAAAAAGTTGTTCAAAATGGGGAATGCAGACTATGTCTCAAAATTGATATGACCTATGTCTATGGTTTTGGATTTTATTTTTTTTGACACTAAATGATGTTGCTAAAATGGTTTCTAAAAAGACGTATACTAAGATGACGTATGATATGATGGAAAATATGCAAAATCTTGAGTAGATTATGACGATAGTCTAAGATGAGTATAAACTACCACCTAATGGAGTAAATGCATGCAAAGATTTGTTTTTGACTAAGGAACCTGATTGGATGACAAGGACAGTTGATAAGGTGATTTTTTTTTAAACTAGACTGTTGAGCTGAAAAGATCCACTAAATGGGACTAAAGTGACAAGGTTCAATGATTGTGAGAAATCGAAACATGAACATTTCCAATGACGAGGAAAGTTATCTCTATTTCTACGACATTAAATTTCCTAGGAAGTATCTATATGCATGTGACTTAGGACAACTATGACTATGACGTTTACTATGACTAAGACATATATGACACCTAATGATCTAAAGGTTTTGAGTAAAATTTATCAGTTTTTAATCCAAGGTTGATCTTAAGAAGCTAAAGAAAATAATGACATTGATGTTTCAGACTCAGCTCGCGGTTTTTGATGTTTTCTGTTGATAGGAAAATGCAGTTCACCAAACAGTTGCGGTTCAAATTCTAACATATGCGATCTTTTGAAAGTGCATGCGGTGTTTCTGATAGTTGTTGTTTTTACTATGACAAATGCGGTTTACGGATACACATTCGGCTCAAGAACTGACAGATGCAGTTTGCATGCATGCATGGGACTCAAAATGTGACAGTTGCGACTCGTGATATGTAGACTATGAAAAGTAAATTTTTTGACTGATAGATATAGCGTTTCCCCTAATAGATGCGACTCACTAATACACATGCGGTGATTAAATTGACAAATGCGACTCGGTTTTCTGATAGTTGGATTTTTCCTGAAAGTTGAAGTTTTCTTGAAAGTTCTTGATTGACTTTGTTTGTTTGATCAAGATTTTGATGAATACAGCAGAGAACAAACACAACAATCAATGTATTTTCAGTTTTTGTGATGTAAGGATTGTCAAGACTCGAAAACATTTACAAATTAGGCTTGTAGGAAAATACTTGTTGAATTCTTATTTGGATTTCTCCAGCTACGCATATTTATGGTGAATGACTAGTAGCTTTACCGCAATGGCTCCCCTTCACGACATTCACTTATATGGGGCAGCCAAGCTACTGTATCCATGAAACTCCCATGGCATACATTTAATTTCCACACATAAACCGTAAGAATATAAGATGGCTTCACAGGGCCGACCCTGCTATGCCAACAAGTAGGTAGGATTTTGGTAACTCTACAACAAGGTTTTTAATAAGGGCATTCCATTTGTGGGACACTATCCAACATTGGCGAGAGTCCATTTCTGTCGATCTCATCGAAATAGTGTGTGTGATTCATGAGCTTTCCCCAAGAATCCTCTTTTATATATCGGCTGGAAGTCGCTTGGCTTTAGCATGCTACCGGTCTGAGTCATCTTGGGGTGAGTACTTTTTCCCACCAAGACAGACCCAATTTCTAGATACAATAATCATTTCTCTTACACCCAGGATTGCATGACTACGCAAGGGGAGAGGATACTTCGATGTACTAAATCGTAAGGGTTACAAATGCGTGCAAAGCACCAGACAAATAAGACAATGGTTCTTTTTAATCCAAACGACAATTGTTTGTCTACCAAACAAGAAATTATTTTTAAACCCACATGACAATTATCTATCTACCAAACAAAATCTTGCTTAAATAAATAAATTGACACAAAGGCATTAGGTCCTGGGTGCAAATTTATCAGTAGTTCATTTTTCTTTAGCTTTCGTCCTACAAAAAATTGTCTTTGGTTTTAATTGTCTTCAAAGCTTCATCCTGCAAACACTATGTTATTCCCCCCTAAACACAAGTGAAACAAACATTAGCGAAAGTCCAAACAACCCAAAAAGCATAAACTGAAAATATGGATGTACAAAAATCAATAAAAAAGTGAAAAAATTTTACCAGTGAGATGCGGCTTTTGGAGCCATAGATGCGGTTCAACTGTTGACAGGTGGTTGCGGTTCGTGAATTCACGGATGCAGTTTGTGATGGTGGATGCATCACTTTTTTTCACAGATGCGATGCGCTGTATGAAAAACCTGCAAAAAAGGACAAAAACAGAAAAATGGAAAGACGAAAAATATGTAAGAAATTGAAGCATGTTCACGTTGGGTTCACCAAATGTAACTCTCAGATTAAAATGTAGATGTATCTTTTGAATGATGATGATGAATAATCTACAACTAGAATAAAAAAATTTAAATCCTAATCTAAACAATAATCTAAAATCTAACAACAAAGAATGAGGAAATAAACATAACAAACTTAACAATTTAATGGAAAGCTCTCAATGAATATGCATTTACCCCTTCGAATTATCTTGATTGTTCTTCTCCATTTTTCCTTTAGTATTCTTGCTCTCAGATTTATGTGTTTGAATGCAAGTATAACTTCGTCGAGTGTCTAATAAAAATAATGAAGATGAGTCTCTTCTCAAAAATGAACGTTTTCGGGAGAGGAGGAATAATGATTATGACAGGCCATTTTATAGATTTTGGGTTTACGAACGATTGGCTCAGATTGAAAGAGAGATCAATAGATGAGATTGATGAATGCCATGCGATGTGAGTTTTGTGTTAGATAGAACGTGAGTTAGAACATGAGTTAGAACACGAGTTCAGGAAAAACTGAAGATAGAGACTAAGTTATAACATGAGTTTGAACACGAGTTCAGGATCTTAATCTCCAAAAATAGAAGAAATAGAATTTGTATGCAGAATCCAAAGTTAGAATTTGAAGACTAATGCATTCGAATGCAAACATGAGTTAATTAATTAAATAAAGATATTTAATTAATAAAACAAATCATGCATATGAGCTGGAACTAGTTAACTGACTAGTTGTGATGGAGAGTCTTCTCGCAGAAACAATCAGATGTTGAATCCGGTGATAACTGGAGAACTAAAAATAGATCTTGAGTCAGAAGGTGAGTGAATGACTTAGATAATTGAATGATAGAGGAATGTGACATAAATAATTAAATATGAATTAAATGTTAATTTAATTCAACATTCAAAAATAAGAGACTTTAATTAAATAAATAAAGATAATTTATTTAATTGACTTTTGAAAAGGATTAAATGAATAATTAAATAATAAATATTTAATTATAGATAAAGGGGGTTAAATGAATAAATTGATTAATTAAAAAGGGGTATTTAATTAATAGAGGAAATATGTGTTAGAAAGGTTAATTAAATAATAAACATTATTTAATCAAGACCACAGACTATAGAAAATTATGTCGAATGTGTACTCGCATGCCTAGACCAATTTTTCAGTGTCTACACCTAGAATCTGCATTATACCTCCTAGATATAAAAAAACCATCCTCAAACATCTTGATACTATATGCATGAAATATAACTTAAACTATAAGAATTTGAATGTCCATATATATAAATGTCATAAGTATACTTAAATTTTTATTTCATGTATATAGTATGATTAAAAGACAAAGAGAAACAAATATTTTCTTCATAGAAACATGATCATTTTATGGCTTGGGAATGATCAATCCTATACTAGCTCACTATGAATATGTAATGTGCTCATTTTTAATCTTTAATGTGACCAAAAATAGGCGTAGCCATTTTTGGTACCCCATATTCTTGTACATACCCATAAAGGTTTAGTGTGAGCATTAGAAACATGTTATTTTATGGGAGTTGGATCTTTTTAATTGGGTAGCCTTGTAGGGTAAGTAGGGTGCTACCCAATTTCGCATAGCTATCCCTTCAAGCAATGGAATTGAAACTCCTTCACTAGGTCAGTCATCGTTGATGAAATTTGACTTAATATCTAATGAGAGACCTTTCTCTAGCCATGTTGTGATTGGAAGAGACCATGATCACACATATTTATGTTTGTGTTGTATGTTGCTTTTCTAGCATGTAAATTCCATATGATATGGATTACTCTTTATGCTTATTTTTGGCGATGATATCCCCTTAAGCATGTATATTTATCATTTGATGATCATTTTGTTTTCCTATTATGCATTGGATAAAGATCATGCTTTTTTTCCTATATGTATTTGATGTTGATCATGCTTTATGGCATGCATTCTATAATGATTTATAATGGTGAATGAAATGTGTACAATATATACGATGTTCCTTTTAATTGGTCTGTTTGTGAGCCATGCTCCCTTATTATGCATATATGTTGTGATTGTTCCCAAGTGACTATCTCCTAGCATGGTGGGGTGGACCTAATGGTTCAGTGTGGTTAGGTTGAATGTAAACCACCTTTAGGGATTATATTTATTAGAGGATTTATTTGGAGGAACTTGGATAGTGTGCAAGTGGAAGTTTTGTACACCTCAATTTGATTTCTCATTTTTTGTAAATTGATGTAAACTGTATAATTCAAGAGCTTGATTCCTCTTTGTAATTATAATATTTAATTATAGAACCTCTTATTGAATTGAATATAAACCTCCCACATGATTTTTTAATGATCTATCGTATCATGCATATTTTCTTGATACATTGGTGTCGAATACTATTGCCATTATTTCTGCAGTTTATCTTTCTAGAAATTTTATAGTAAAATGAACTTAGATAATATTTGGATTTTTTCCTAAAATTCTATTTAGATCTTGTGTGGTTCATCTCCAAATTTTGGGGTTGTGTGTTGATGACAACCCACTACAAGGTGACCAACGTCATTTTTATTCTCCTCCTAATTAAAGGATTAGTAAGGTGTGTTGTAAATGATTTCTTGTATTTCTCGTGTCAATTGAATAATTTTGGAGTATCTTTTAGGCTTCCTATTTTATGGTGAGAATCTCCTCGTTGTTCACTATGTTTGAGATTTATAAGGGTTGTCACTCCTAGTGTCTTGATTATTTTTGTGTTCAAACATCATTTTATTGTATTGAGAATACTCCTTAGTTATGAGACCTAGAAGCATATATATTTTTATTCCTTATCTAGGAGTATGATAAGTAAACAAAACTACAACATGAAAATAATACTCCAGCATAGAATCTATACTCCAACATGTTTTTCAGACACATATGCAGTTCCAAGATTCGAAAAAAATTATGAGAGACCTATGTAATGGCGCACTTTTTTTTTTTTAGGCGCTAGTGTCCTTTTTGTGTATTTTAGTCCTCTCATTCATTGTTTTCCCTTATTTCTTTAAATAACAAGTTCTTTTGATAATTTCTTAGGAAATTTTTACATTCAAAATTTTTCCCCTTGTCCCAATGAGCTTTCCCATGTTTTTAACATGTCAAAAAGTGTCATACTTAGGGATTTATAACATATTTTTCATTGGAAAGCATGTTGTTACTTGAAAATAGCATGCTTGAACAACACCAATGTGCACAATTCAAGCATGTCCACATGTAATTGGTGTTGTTCAATTAGATAATGTCCTAGGTGTGTGGCTTGGGGAATTACGTATATTTTTAAAAATATAATTTTAAAAAGCTTTATTAAATGAGTTATTTTCCTTTTATTTCTCCTTTCTTCATGGTAGGTTTGTTTAATACTTGTAGAATTTTATATATATATCCTAGGTGTGTGGCTTGGGACATTACATATTTTTTTGAAAATATAATTTAATTGTTCAAGGTTTATTAAATTCTAGTTTTTTCTTTCTCCTTTTCAAGGTAGAGTTGTGTACTACTTATAGGATAAATTATATATATATATGTGAGGAAAATCCCTGTGAGAGGAAAATCCCTTTAAGAGGCCACATAATCACTCTCTATTTTTTAAATATGGTCTATTTATTTTTTATTAAAGAATAATGTCTATTATTTTAGTATTTAAAAAAAATCAATTTTTTATATATGTAGAAGTTATTTTTTTATATATATTTTCATATACATATTTAGTATCAATATCATCATTCTTCACACACACATACAAATATACAATATTGAAACTGATAATACATAATTAAATTGTATGTGTTTGTATTCATTTATTTTTTCATATATTTATATATATGCACATGTATAAATGTATATATCCTTGCCTTTTTACACACACACACAATCTCAACTTAAAAATATAATCAGTTTCAATATTCTTAGAGTGAGCAATCGAATGAATATAATGAACTTTAGAGAGAGAAATTAAATATTAACAAAGAAAATAGATTTCTCATTTACTTTTATAATGAATATTTTTGTTCAAAAGGCTTATATAAATATCCATAGACTTATGTGAGAGCATACATGTACAACTAAAAAATTAATCTAATGTATTAAAACAAACATGGATTTTCATATATATATAAACTTAATACATATTATTAGCTATTATCTGTGTCAACATACCCCTCATAAATGTATATGTATATGTAGACTAACACCTATATATACATATACAAGTATATTTACAATTAATATATTTACATATATATAGATATATTATCTCAACTTATATTTATTATCAGCTCCAATATTCTTCAATTAAGTAGATGAAAGGATGTAATGACCTTTAGAAAGAGAATATAAATATTAACAAATAAATCAAATTTATCTCATTTTTATTTTTATAATAAATTTAATCAAAATTCTTAAAGAACTATACCTTAAAATAGAAACTAGATTTATTGTGACTTGCAAGCCATCTACAAGGTTATAAATTAGGCTTTTCAATTTTTATTATTTTAAAAAAAAAAAATTACACAAAAATATGATTACGATTGTTAGAGCTAACATTCACCCCTAGTTTGATTCAGATTCACCATAATTGTAACTAATAAGATTGAAATTGAGTCTCTTCCTTAACATTAAACATTTGTTGAATATTGAAAAAAAAAAATTTAATTACTTAATTTAATTTTTATTTTTCAAAATAAAAATGATAATAATTTTATTTTTTTATTAATATATTATATCACTTAATATATTAATTAAATTTAACACATATAGTATTACTATAAATAATACTAAAATAAAAAACTAACAAAAGAAAATAAATAAAAGATGAAAACTTTTAGTTCATTTTAGAGTACAAAAACTAGTAAGAAAACAAAATAAATTTGGCTCTCATAATATCTGAATTAGAAAGTTTATTACATTCATAATTAAATCAATAATGATTGCCAAGATCCATATTCTCATAAATCTCAATATTATAACATTTATAATTAAACCAATAATAAATGTCAAGGAAGTTATATTGAGATAAAGGAAAGTATAACATTCATGATTAAATCAATAATGAATGTCAAGATCCATATGTAATGATCATCTCTCAATATTTTTTGTTTTGATCGAAAATATATTCTTCGACCAATAAAAACACTTATCCCTCCTATAACCCATATTAAATAAACGATAAAAATGACACTAGAACTTCGGAGAAAATCTAATAAACTAGGAAGCAAGTACCATATTAAAATCCATATGTAATACTCATCACCTCTAGAGATATTTTCTTTTGACTGCAAGTATCTCCTTTGGCCAATGAACACTCCAACCCCCACTATAATCCATATAGAACTACTCAACATGAAAAGAGGAAGTATGGTCTGGGTGACAACAATTATTAAAAAGGTCCAAAGGTAGTACTCATCTTCTCTAAAGATGTATTTCTTGGAATGAAGGATCATTATTCTTATGCAAATTGGGATAATGCACACCATAACCAGAATAATGTTTGCTATAATTATATGGTTTGGTGACACAACCACAAAAAGGCCTGCCCCAAATGCCAATAATAAAGATATTAATGCTATCCATAATCCAATAAGAGAGGTTTCAACAAGAAGGGGTTCTTCTTGTTTACCATAAAGTGCATACATTAGCAAAATTGCTGATGAAATTGAGCTACAAAATGCTAATGCATCACAAACCACTGTAAGTTGAAAGAAAACATTAGATAGGTGATGTTTTTTGTCTTCCCTTGGGAGGGTGAAAGCTGCTGCAAATGCTACTGTTGCAATCAACACTGCATTTACCGAAATAATTTGGACTTTCCATGTTGATTTTTTAATGGTGAATGAGCACTCATTTGTTTCGTGTGTCATTTTTGGAGTTCGTCATGCACCATTTATTTCTAGCAACCATTCAATCTACACAAAACACACATCTTTTAAATCAAAAGGAATTGATCCACATTCAAGGTTTCTATAAACATTAGAAAGATAATAAATTTAGCTTTAAAGGTGGATTATTCTAGGTTTTAATGAAATTAAATGCTTGGAAATTGATAATTTTTATGAATAACTTTTAAAGGAAATAAAATTTTATAATCTCGATATAAAATGAGGACAAGATTTCAATATTTGTAGAAATTAAATATAAATTTGAAACTCTCATGTGAAATTATTGGTGGCTTAATTAGTGTGTAGTTCATTGCATTAAAGCAGTGAAGTAAATTAAGGTTTAAGAACAATTTATAAATGTAAACTTTTATTTTTAGAATAATTATAGATAATTATTTAAGGAATATTTTAATTTGAGTGAACTATGAATTTGAATGGATAGCTATTATAAGAAAGAGTTTTGTCATCATGTGCATCTCAATTCAACAATTTCCCCAACCTAGTTCTAAATATCATCAACCTATAAGCAATCATAAACAATAAAGATTGGACTCAATCAAGTAGTAAAGTGTATATTTTACAAGATTAGATTTGTAAGTTATAGATTATATATATATATCTTGTGAAATTGACCTAGATCCATGGAATTAACTCCCACAAAGTTCCAATTCTATGTAGAATTTTAGACTTTCCAACATCGAGGACAGTTATTTTCTTATACTTGAACAACTAAATTTTATATAACATCAATTTTATTAATCATCTTACAAATATATTTTCAATTATCCATTTATAATTATCATTTATTTAATCTAAATCAAATAACCTAATTTATATAAATTCTTTTAAAATAATTTGTACTTTGTAACTAAATGAAAAAAATAATATTGATTAATGTGAAAAGGACCTTAAAAGAAAATACACAAGTGCAAAAATTATGATAATATATAAGTTTTTATCCCTACATTATTATTCTGTTTAACTTTTAATTTACAATTATTTTAAATCCCCCTCATATTTTTACTTTTCCTTATAGTATTTTTATTTTATTCTTTTAACAATACTTATGTTTTGATAGATGAAATGAGATGAAACACCTACTCTTATAAAATTTTTGTTTGATCAACAATGAATAGTAGAGTAAATGAATCACTTACCCCCTTGAAAAGGCGCTCGTCACTGTCCATGTTGTCAATAGCTATGTCCAATGCCGTCTTGCCTCGGTTGTCAACTTTATTGATTAGCCTCTTTGATATCATCAACACCACCAAGGTTCTTATGCCCCTTGAAATTCTGCTAAAAATTTGTATTGCATTCTCAATCACCAAGTGGAGAGAATTTCTTCCCTCGTTATCCACAATTTCTATGCAGTCTTTGGCATATTTTATTATCTCTGTGACTAAATCCAGGTTCCCTTCTTTCACAGCTATGTGAAGAGCTGATTGTTGATTGTTGTTCACTTTATAACACAAAAACTTATCTTTCTCTAAGAGAATTTTGGCAATCTGTGATATTCCGGTAATATAGGCAGCGTTATGTAGGGGTGTTCTCCTTAAATTGTCAGTCTTTTGAAGGAGATCCGGTCTAGCAGTGATGAGCTTCTTAAGCACTCCTGCATAGTTAAAAGGATATCCATTATTAAAAAGAAATGGTTTGCAAGATTGTATAGAAACCACGTAACATACAAATTCATTTCTTAAAAATACACCACAACAATTCACCATCAATTCATAATTGTGAATTTTTCAGAAATGAATTTGTCATTTTCATAGTTGAATTGTTGACTGTGAATTTCCCTGAAGCCACTTTGAGGATTACCTTTGTGTTTGTTGTAGACAGCACACTGCACAAGCGTTTGACCATCGGATGTCCTCCTGTCATACTGTGAAGATGTGAGAGGCAAAAGTTTCATAACGATTTTCTTATGACCTTCCTCTGCAGCTTTGAACAACGAAGTTTCACCGGCACCATTAATCATATTTTGCAGGTCACGATCAAGCTCCAATAAAACCTCAATTACTTGATAATGACCTTCAATTGCAGCTTCGTGAAAGGCAGTGTTACCTTCCTCATTTTTAGCCGTTAGGAATTCACCGCTATCTTGTTTAAGCCTCTATATCACGATTCATCAGCTCAACCAGCATTTTCACAACTTGTACATGACCATGATATGCTGCCAAATGAAGTGCTGTATTCCCTGTGGGTGTAACTTCTTGGAGAATGTTGAGTTTATCTTGCAACTTTGTAAGCACCTTCACGTCGCCTGATGTTGCTGCTGCATATAATTTTGACTCCATTTTTCGGAGATATCAGTCGTAACTCTGGATAAACTGAGAGAGAATTCCACTTTGCTTTTAGTAGTATGTTCATTCAACACAACAAACCCTTAATATAGAGACTCCCTGAATCTGCTTTCAAAGAATTGGTAATATCATTTGGTAGACTCAGCGAAATTGCAGAGAAACAACAAAAATAATTGATTAATGAGGAGTGGGTTTCAAGTCAAACACGATTTTCCAGGTGGTGTATTTTTAACTATAAAATTGGTACACATAATACCATCGCACCATCCTTGAAACATCCCAGAAGCAAAGCATTTTTGGGGCACTCTGAAAATAAACCTTCGAAATTATTATTTTACGTTTGGTATTGACTGATATCAGTCTGTCGGACCGAATTAAGAGACCTGGTAGAAGTTGCTAGCCATAAGTTACGTAGAAATGGCGTCCAATATTAAGATGAGTCAAAGGAATCTTTTCCCCACCGCTATATATCAAATCACTCTAGTCAAGCTCGGCCCAAACTATATAAACAGAATCAATTGCATAATCAAAGTCAGTCTTAATCTCCGTGCTTTGAATGGTTGCGATCCGTGCGATCTAATCCCCTATTTTCAACTTCGATTGCAAAGCTCTTTCGTGGGTACGAAATAAAAGGATTCGGCATCCAATCATAAAGTGAAGTTGTTGGAGGAAATGGCGAGGGGGGATCCTCTGGTTAGTTTTGATGGCGAGAGGGGGTCCTCTGGTTAGTTTTGATGGCGAGACATCTAAGTGGAGGTCAATTTTATGAGACATGTGAAGACGAGTGGGTGTACAACATATCTTAGCTGAAGGGAAGGATCTACAAATAAATGGAATGGTATAGACATCTAAGTATATGACAATTCTATGGAGGGACATGTGAAAATAAATGGAGAGGCAACACATATTAGTTTTAAGGAGGGAATCAACGAATAAAACATGTGATTACAAAAAGAAATATTTTATATTAGTAAGAATATTAGATAAATTATATAGATGGTGAAGATTAAAAAGATGATCATCAAGAGGAAGGGACGTTGGTTCAATTGGCTAAAGCATCTTATTGTAAGAAAGATGTCATGGGGTCTAATCCCCCCCTCCCTGTGGCACCGGAGGACGTGTCATGCCAAAGTCATTGACCATTTGAAAAAAAATTACCAAGCGCACTACAGTTTATAGGGGGTCTACCCGATTTCTACAATCTAAAAAAAGAGTATCATAAAAAAAATTCAATGTGGAGGATGAAATGGAACTTGGCTATCTGTTGACTAGTTTGTGTTAGGGGAGAATCAAACATCTAAAAAAGGTGAAATTCAAGTATGAATCGATAATATTGTTGTTTTGAATGATGAACTCTCACATACTTATCATTCACATAGAATGGTCCAAAGTAAGGTTGTGTTATCTAGAGAATCTATGCATATATACATTCTACAATGTATAGCATTGAAAAGAACCATAAAAAAATCTCACTATTAGATGATCACATATTTTTTTGTTGGCATCTTATATGGTTTATTAATTGTAGAAAAATTCTCTTTAAATGCAAGGGTTAGGGTGCAATCTCAACCCATTGTTTCACTTTAACATTTGTATTATATGTTTATTTTTAAGTTTTCATGTCTTTCATAGAAGTAACCTTGTTATAATGTTTTTTTGTAATGGCATTATACATGATAAAATCTTCATCAATGACTTAGTATGCCATTTCCAATCATCTTTGAAAGCCTACTTCATATTTAATTATTTTTACATAATAATTTAGCGAGTTGTGTATGAATTTTCTTTTGTCAAAGCACTTTTCATCGAACCTTGTATGGAGAATGTAGGGAATTTTTTTATAATGAAAATTCAACTACAACTGCTTGTTAGGTGCTAGAATTTTTTTCTAACCTACATCTTTGAAATTCTCCTCAAATTCCATAATATTGAGCATAGTAATGGGTTGTGTTGGCTTTTCTAAATAATAAACTTAGAAAAATATCCTTTGAAAATTCAAAGATTTCCTCCATAAGGCTTGAAAGCTATTCTTATCTCATTAGATACTTCCCTGATGGTCGAAATGTTGTTACATGTATCCTTGAAGTCATAATTTCTCTCCAATTGATATTTGCATGAATATATGACATGTCTAAAATTGTTTGCAACTTCCTTGACTAGAAGCATAGAAGAAGCTTCCTCTTACATTATGGAATTAAGTTGTCTATTAAGTCTCCTTTTTCATGTTTGTCCTATATTGAGTATCATTCATGAAATTTTTGACATAACTCAAAACCATGACAAGTCTTCCTCTGCATTAACCATACATAGGATTGTTGTCCTAGACCTTCAAATGTTCTTTTAAATTCCCTCACAATTTTATCTTTTGTTTGTGGTTGATCCTTGCACTTGTTTCTCCTAATAGTGATCTTTCTCATATCCTCATTCAACCTATCCTTTGAGAAAATTATATATTTCACCTCTTCAACAATTCCTTCAATGGTCTCCTTATCCTTGTAGGATTTTTTAACCTCGTGCTTGTCTAATAGTATTAAATTCAACATTCCCAACCAAGCTATAACTATCCTTATTTATAGTGTGTAAAAAAAATAGAGATACTTCTATACTTTGATCAATCAAAAAACCATGGAAGTTCCCATCCAACTTTCTACTTCACTACTCATTCATACTTTCTTTTGACTATTGCATCCTAATCTAGCCATCTTCATTTTATCAAACAACTTGAATAATTAAATCTTCATGTTATTGTGCATAGGTGACTTGTTAGTCTTTGTCACCTTCTCTTTTGCATACTTCCAATATTACCACATAAATTTCATACACTTTCATATAGAATTACATAAGAGCATATTTTTTTTAATGGTTGAAAGAACCTTCACAACTCTTTTTAGTATCTCAACCAAAAATCCATGAGTCGATCATCAAAAAAAGAGTTTATTATCCTCTTGTTATTTCTATAGAATATTGTTTGACTATAGTTGATTTTAATTTCACTTTTACTCCCAAAACTAACATGTAATGTTTATGTAGTTCCACTAGTTTTAACATTTTATACCATGATTCTTCATAAAGAATAGTTCATTGCCAATTGTAGACTATGGACCAACATTTTATTTGTGTGGTAACATTATCATGTATAATTTTATCTATAACTATCATTCAAACCTATCATACCTTTTTTTCCATTCAAAACCCCTAGGGTTTCAATAGATACTAGGGTTTACTCTCCTCTTTCATATCACATATAGACATAATAAAATTCACTATTGTCAAATCATTGAAGATAAGTATCATAAAATGTCTACAAAATCACCACTTTTCTCAAATGTTAAACCACAAACATAACATATTTTGACATCCACTTGCAATTACACCATTCTTTCAAATGAGAATCAGTATCTTGTTCAGATTCTCTATACTTCCCACATGATTTATATGGATGGTATTCTAGATGATTGGTCTTAATCAAATATCTTGAACAATTATCACATTCAAAGAGTTTGGAAAAAATTAAAATCTCATACACAACTAGTGAATGTGGATTGGTACATATTATGTAGGTATCTTTACTAAATATCTCAAATTCCTCTAGTGATGTTTGAAATAAATAATCCACTTGTTCAATTTAAAATGGAGATATTAGATCATAAATAAAGAGTAAATTAATATAGTTCTCATAAGCACAAGCAAGTAATAAAACCTTGTGACTCTTCATGGATGAGTAAAATTGGTCAACTAAGCATTATCTACACAAAACTTGCCCCATATTGTTCAATTTTGTAGCAATATAATTCTCTCTTAGACCTATCTAAGGTCTATTCTTCCAAAAATATCTTACCCTTTAACTCTCATGATTGTCTTGTGTCTATGGTATATATTCCTTCTATTTTTATTGTTTTTCGCATAATATATTTTGGAAAAGAGGTTCAAGTCTTCATAAGGACTCAAAGTGTGATTTATTGGGTCCAACTTGACATTCATCTCCAATGTTGAACCTACATTAAAAGAATTCCTTATATATTTTTCTCTAATGATATGTCATTGTTGAGTCATTCTACCTTTATCTCTACTATTATCTAGCTTGTCTTTGGAACTTTCTACATGCTCATCAACACTCCACACAATAGATTGGGTTCCTTTAGATATATGTTCACCCCTCTTCCACCCTGTAGCTTGTGCCTCTTCAACTCTCTATGTTTTGCAATGGGACTATCTCTTCTTTTGAAATTCCATTGATAGAAACAAATTCTAGAGGAAAATATAAATTCTTTGATGCCTTAAATACATTCACCTTTTCACTACATCATCACATATTATTATTGAATTTTATATTTTCTTCTTCTTATGCACTTTTTGTTGGAAAGTGACACATGCTTGAAGTCAAAAATGTTGATTTTCATGTAAATTTTTAGTATCTTTATTCATTGTTGAGAATATATTATTTCAATTAGTAGAATTAATTGTGCTCCTATCATCTTATATTGATTTCTAGGTTACATAAATTGAAGTACAATTGGTTCTAGTTTCCCTTTTTCTTACTCATTGAGGCACTTTTCCTATACTCATCTTCTGATACATTGGAAATCCTAATCACTTTTTCAAATTTTAGTATTATTAATTCCAACTATAGATTCAACTCACGTCTTCCAACTTGGATCATTTGGGACATTACTTTCTTGCATATCAAATTTCGAGCAACTCTCATGGTCATGGTATTTCTAGGCATCTTCCTTTCATGAACTATAACTAGAATTCTTTGTCCAACCACCTATGTAGTCACATTTCCTTTTAGGATCTAAACTTGAATTAGAATATGATACATTTGTAAACACATTCTCCTATTACTTTATATTAGAGGTTCTTCATGAATATATAGACTCTTATGGTGTTCAAAGGACTAATTATGGCTTCGGGACTTGTTTATAAATATCATAATTGAAGTACACCACTCAATAGACCTTAACACATTTTTCTTAATGATCATTTGTTCATTGCATTCCATATCAATTGGAAGTTAATCAAAGAAATTCTAAGAACATACCCAAATCCATATGAACCTCCTAGGATTTGAGAGAAGTTAGGTATTTTATTTTGTAGCATGATTGATAGAAACCTCTCGAATAAAATTATACATGCATTCTATCTATATTTGATAGGTGCCAAGATTTAAAAATAAAATCTCTATGCTACTCAAGAATACCCTTGGAGCTAAGAATTTAAAATGAAACCCTATATTTTAAATATCACATACAAGATCCATAAATTTCTCTACACAACATAAAATCATTGAAAAATAAGTAATGGACAATGAAATATAGCCTTCATCCTAGAGATGTTTGGACATGTGGAGATGGTTTACTTCAAGGTCAAGAAAATTTTGCTTCCCCTAACAATGTTCCATCAACCATTCCTTTTGGCTCTATATGTGCCATGAGGGAAGCAAGGAAACCTCAAGGCCTTGAAAGAAAAATGCATATTCAACAGCAAAATAACAAAGAACCCTAAAAATCCCCCAACATGAGTTTTCGAGAATAAAATATCTTGTGTTAGGAACCTATACATTTTATATACCTATTGTTTGGTAGAAAAAATAACATAACTTTAATTTTCAAATATTAAAGACCTTCATAACATAGCCCAAAGGGAGAGCTTTTTTTTTGGATTGTACTGTGTAAAATTTTTTGCATCAATTTTTTTTAGAAAAATGTCTTTTATAGCCCAAAGGGTTAGAAACAAATATTTGGGTCTGTAATTTAGAAAAATGTACTCCTTTACTTTTCACACTTTTTTTGGGCCCTCTTAATTAAATTGGACTTAATTATGCCAATAAGCCTTATTTTATATCTACAAGCCTAATAAATTATATTTTTTGAAAGGGAAACCCAACAATAATTAATTCCAACACAACACTTTACCTTGAGCAATGTGTGTTCCAGGAATAGAGACCTTGGACCAATTCACCCATGGGAAAATGGGTACACCCTAGGCCTTTGAACCTAAATTTAAATTATGTTTTTGGCGGTATTTTAATGTCTCTAAATTCAAATTTTGATGTTGGCTTGTAATGTTTAATTCTCAGAAAACTAAGGATACATACTTATAAATACAAGGTTATTTTATCAAATCAAGTCTATTTTTCAAGAGATTTCAAGTGTAACTTTACAAGAGAAAATTTTGTGATCAAAGGAATTCAAGAGAATATTTATCAATAATTTTGTTGTAACATTCAATATCTCAAGCATCATGTCAAGGTCTTAAGACTCATGCATGTTTTTGGAGCTAACATTGTGATGTAGGTTTCAAAGATCAAGCAAGCATTCAAAGTCATATTTCAAGTATCAAGATCCACATCCATTGAAGCCATTTCATGCAAGATAAAGATCAAAATTGCATATTTCCAATGGTTTATTTAAGGGTTTGGTGAGTTGAAACATAGCTTTTTCATTCATCATTCCTTCGACATTTCATTATTTCAATTCAAGTTTTAATTACCCAAACAGGGTTTGACCAAGGAAAATCCCCATTCACAAAAAAAAAATTAAAATAACTCTTGTGTTTGTGCTATAGATTTTAGGTTGAATAAGGATTGAAGATCTCTCAAAGTGCAAGATTAGAAAAGTTTTCGAAGTTGCAAAAAAGTTTCAAAGTTGTTGTCAAGCCACAAAAAATCACCTAAAAATCTGATTTCCAAATTTCTGACATGGTCGCACCTAGATCAAACAAAAGCTACAAAGTGACATTAGAGGCTCCCAAAAGTTTTATAAAAAATTGACAAAATACCCATTCGCCCATGGGCGTGTTTATGCCAATATTGAGCTTTATATTGTTGTTTCAAGTTGAATTGGCATACTTAGGTTGATTTTATATTTCTAGTTTTTCTCCCAAAAGTTTTGTTCAAGATGAAACCCCCATCCTCAAGCATAAGGAAATCAACAAGATTCCCCATTGAGTTGATTCACCTAAGGGTTGTTAGTCAATTATTTATGGGGATCTTATTTCCTAATAAAATAGGAAGATATATCCATCATATCCCTATTTCATAACTAGTTAACCCTAAACCATATTTCCTTCATTTCATTTTGGTGAACCCAACTTTATACATCACTATTCTAAAAATTAGAGTCTGGATTCAAACCCTAGATCTAGGATTTGTATTACTTTGCATTATATTGCATTGATTTGCATCTTATTTAGGGTTCTTAACTTGTATTACACTGTATCTCATTTAGGGTTTTATGTTTCCATTCTTGCATTATTGAAAATCTCCGAAATTCAAAAATTTCATCAATTTTGCAAAGTGCTTACATAACATTGCATGATCAGTCACTTAAATAAAAAAATTGAATCAAATTTGCATCTCAAATTAGGTCCTTTTCTTGTCATTTAGCATCATTTCACCCTTGCATTTAAATATAATTTTTTAGAAATTTGAAATTGTAAACACCTGTTTCAAACTAGAATCTGAAAAACAAAAGTATTAATTCAAAACTCAGTAATTTTTTTTTTCAAAACCATGAGTGAGATCCATTCTCCCATGGGTGAATGAATCCTTGATCAAGTATTTTTTAAATTTTTTGGCATCAAAATCCCCCACTCCACATTCTATGTTTTTGTGTTCCAATCCCTATTTCAGTTTCCATAATTTATATTTTCCAGAAACATTCACATTAAGTTTAGTTAGTTAAATTCAAGTGCATTTAAAAATCAAAATTGGACTTAAAAGACATCAATTTTAGGTTTTTGAATAGTGAAATAAACAAATTATCTTGTTTAAAATATGAAAATTTCTCTCTTTTTACATACTTGCATTACACTTTATATTCTTGGATGTTTGATTACATAGATTGGGTGCATCTTAGGTTTGTGAAACGTGTATGAGCTTCACAACTTGGTGTCTTATTTACAATACTATAGTGAGACGTAGTTCGAGACTCATGCCATCTCGCGATACATCACTCATTTTGGATCTTGTGTTTTCTAACTCTTTCACTCATAGTGTTGACACTAGTCAACCCACTATGGATCTTACCATTGATACTTCATTCCCTATGACCTCCTTACCAAAAAAAAATTCACTAATGTTTAATCAATCGTTTATAATGTCCCTCAAAAGAACCTAAGAAAAATGGATGAAGAATTAAACAAATTACAAAAATTTCTAAGTTTTGAACATATTGCTAGTACTGTAGGGACAAGATGCACACTACTAGCAATATGTTCAAAACTAAAATAATGCACAGTACTTCCTTTTTTATAAGAAATAATGCACCACCACTAGTTCTTCTTTTATCATCCACACTTCCTACCCAATCAACATATGTATATACTATCAAAGTGAAATCTTCACCTTTGGGATACCACAATCCATAGTCAATTATGCTTTGGATATATCTATAATTTATTTTTACTAAATTGATATGAGACTCTTTAGGAGCAGCTTGAAATCCTGCAACCATGCACACTGCTTATGTGATATTAGGTCTTGATGTAGTTAGGTACAACATGATACCTATCAATGATCTATACATGGTCTGATTTGCATCTGTGGATTCATCTATCTTGCTTAATTTATATATAGTTATCATGGGGGTACCAACTAGTTTTCTATCTTCCATCCCAAACTTATTGATCATCTCCTTAACATAATTAGTTTGAGATATGAATACCCCTTCATTAGTTTTGTCTATTTGTAGACCAAGGAAGAAGGAAATTTCTCCTAGCATAGACATCTCAAACTCATTTTTCATTTGGACAACAAATTATTTAGACATTATGACATTGTTTCCACCAAAAATAATGTCATCTACATACACAACAACAATTAACATCATATGCTTACCTTTAGATTTGAAGTACAAATTTCTATCTACACATCCCTTCTTGAATCCTTATTGTTGTAGGTGTTGATATAATCTTGATTACCAAGCTCTAGGTGCCTATTTAGACCATATAGTGCTTTCTTTAATCTACAAACATAATATTCTTCTGATAGCTGAAAACCTTCAGGTTGTTCTATCTAAACTTCTTCTAGGTTCCCATTTAAGAAAGAAGACTTAATAAAATATGTATCTAAAAAATATAATTAATATATTACAAACAATATTCAAAGATAAACTCAAAATTAACAAATAAAAATTACTAAAAAATTGAGCATGAATGTAGATAAATGATTAAAATAATTAAATTTTAAAGATTAAAACTGTACTTTAAATAAAATATTAAAAACGTTAAAAGCTAAAATTGTAACTTTTATATTAATAATTACAACATCAAACTTAAAAATTTAAAAATAAAATGAGACTTATTGAAAAGATAAAAAAATCAATTCATAGTTTATCGATTTATTTAATTCAAGAATAATTATTAAAATAAATTTAAATTTAAATTTAATTTTAATTATTGTAAACATATATTTTGTTATTTATATATTATACTTATTTTATATTATAATATAATAATGATATAAATCTTAAAAATAATAAAAAATATATTTAAATTTTTTAAATATGTAATTAATTATTTATACATTATATTTATTATATTTATATTTTATAATTAAAAGAAATCTAAAAGTATTTTTGAGAAATTTAAAACAAAAAATTGTTGCATTATTATCATGCCTTTTCCTTATTTAAAACTACGATTGAATAAGAATGCAATAATTTTTTTTATTTATATATTATATTTTTAATATTTTAGAAAATTTGATTGTTGAGATCATTTCAAAACAACATGCACTAAATTTCATTAAAATTTAAAAATATATCAACCAAAGGCACATGAGGTGTGTGAAATATCTATATGGTTACTCATTTATGTTGGACTATCACACATATAAAAGAAAGAAATGTAAATTACTTGGGAAAGAATAGATAAATATTATCTAAAAGTATTATTAAACATATGGGTATAATTTTTTTTAAAGACTTTATATGGAATGGATTATATTTTATATGCATAAAACACATATTTTGATACCTAAGAGATATATAAAATTTCATGTGAGGAGTACTTCACACAAGAGGGAAATCTATCTAGGTTTAATAGTTGTGCATCTTTTTATGTCAAATGATTGAGAACCTAATCATAGATTTACATAGAGAAATTAAAGGAAATTTTATCATTTAAAGGTATAGGCTATTATGGATTAGAGGTATCACTAGATAAGATGTACAAAGATGTACATAGGTTCATTAAAAAATGTAGGATTTTCCAAATTTACTAAATGGAGTGACACAAAATACTAGAATACAAGATACTATGAATACTAGATGAACCATAGGAAGAACTATACATGGATTTATTAGCTTGAATATTATGCATGAATTTTTTTAATGAATCTATCTTAGTAGTGGTGGAATTTTATTCTAGCTAAACACATTTCATTCCTTGTCAAAATTTAAATGATGTGTCTAAGATAAAAATATTATTCTTTGAGAAGATGTTTTGTTTTAGATTGTAATATGAGATTGTTTGGCAATTTTTATTATACCCTATGGAAGAAACTAAGAATTTAATTAAATTATATCTTTGCATATCATGCATAGATTGATGAATAAATATATTTTGTCAACAATTTTACATATGTACTTTGTTATCTACTAATTGGAGAGAACCCTAGATAATCGGATTCTATATTAGCACAAGTAAAGTTTATATTCAATAAATTGGTGAAAAAATTATAAGAGAATGTTCATTCAAATTGTTGCATGAGACACCAACATGATATTCCATAGATCTATTGGTAGTGGAAGTAGAAGTCAAGCTCGTAAGCATAGAAGCTAAGGGATCATGCAATATTTGACAAAGATCAATGTGTAAGTAATACTTGGAGAAGAGGAAAATAAGGTATAAATTATATGTAAAAGAGTATAATAAGACAAACACCTAGACTCTAATGGTGATTATTCATGATGCATTGAAGAATAATCACTTCCGTAGAGAAACATATAAAGAGATAAAGCCTAAGAAGATTAGTCCATGTTGCACTATGCAAAGATTTTCTAAGAATTTTTATGGTATCGAGATATTATAATGGTTGGATATCTCTTAAAAATTTATTTTATTATATTTTTATTTTGACCCTGCTATGCAAAGATTTTCTAAGAATTTTTATGGTATCTAGATATTATAATGGTTGGATATCTCATAAAAGTTTAATTTAGGGTGTACAATTTATAGAAGTGCCTTTTTGGGGAAAAGAAATACTAAAATAGTGGTATGAGAAGATCACAAAGATCTTTGGCATGTACAAAGGAAACAATATGCGATGGAGTAAGTATAAGGAATATCTTATTCACTTGAAGGGTAAAGGGTCTAAAGAAGACTCATGGATTTATAAACCAAAAAAAAACCAAATTGGATGGATAAATTAGTTTTGAGTGAAATCATAATAATCAGAATTCAACTCATCGTCTCTTCCTAGGGATGGATAATGTAGAAGAATCCTTTGGTTGGTGTAATATTCCATCACCTAAAAATATATTTATAGTTGTCATTCTTAAGATAAAATTATGTATTCCGATGTGATGTGATAGTTTTTATATGTATAATATTGAATTATAGGCTTAAATTGTTTGTGTATTGTGTGATTATGATGTCCCATACACTCTTTCCTCATTCGCACAAAATTAGTTATTTTATGCATTGTATACATGTCCAAAATTTTCTCTTTTGT
Source organism: Sequoiadendron giganteum (assembly GCA_007115665.2). NCBI lineage: Eukaryota > Viridiplantae > Streptophyta > Pinopsida > Cupressales > Cupressaceae > Sequoiadendron > Sequoiadendron giganteum. Next base: position 105,411,235 of record CM021101.1, read on the forward strand.
ATGTCACCCCATGCAACCCTTTTTATATCACATGCCTTAGATAGATCAATTGATGTTAAATGCTATAGAATTTGTAATTTCCTCAAAACACATAATTTCAATTCAAAAAATGAAGTTGTGTGTCTCACTAGTTTTGGATGGTCACAAGATTTTCAAGTTTGATTTACTATGAATTACCAATTATTCTCATTACAAGTAACACCTTGCAACCCATGTTTGAATTTATGGAAAATATTTTTTTATAACCTACATGCAAATACAAATTATAGGTGCTATATATAAAGATATTTATTGGTCATTACTCTAGTTTGAATCCTTGGGTTATTGGTAGAGCTTTGTATTATTTGATTGCTAAGAAAGTGTGTCTCTATATATATTTATCCAAGGGGTGGAGTAACATATTTTTGTTTGGTTATATATATTTATGACATATTTATAATTATTATATTCTCTAAAAAATATCTTGTAACTTTTTATATCTATTTCACCCTTCCTAATTTCCCCCTCTATTATGTTCTATATGTATGCTTTTGACAGTTATTCATTTTACTAACATGCATTGTCTACAACACTAGGAGAGAATATGTAATCTTTAATGAAGTTATAAATCTAAGTTCAAGTAAAAATTATTTTATTAGAGGTGTAGTATATAAAAATCACGATCTGAAATTAGCGTGATGCCACATGTGTGGTAAGTTATGTTTTATCTAATGGCCTCTTTCATAGGTCTCTAGCTGATGGTCTTATCTTTGATGATAATGAATGCATGATTTCATCAAAATTATATATTTTTCTATCCTCTTAGTTGTAATCTATGTGACATGATTCAAGGGGACATAAGCCTCTTAAAAATTTCCTTTTATCTTGGCAATTTTGGAGCACTATTTCATAAAAAAAAGAGGATAATAGATTAAAACACAAATTTATGATATTAAAACTTGTTTTCATCCCATATTTAGCAATTTTCCAATACAAATGATATGGAACTTAACAAGGTAGATTGAATTAATCTTCTCTTCCTCCATTAATTTGGATATTATATTTACATATAATTTACTTTTCTTATTATGTTTAATTTTGATGTTATGGCCTAATAGTTTAGAAGAAAAATATGCCACTAGCTTATTTCTATAATATTTGAATATTATATAGTATCCTTGGGGATTCAAATAATAAAATTATGTTATACCACCTATAATCATGAAATATTAAATCATATATTTAATTTAATGTCTACCCCTACATCATGAGATTTTTATAACCTCTCATAATGCACACTTTATATTCAAATATCCTCCCTTTAAGGTAACTATTTTTTAGATATTTTTATATACCCCTATTTATTTATACCCACTATCCAATCAATTAAACATTTCATTTCCACCATTATGAAAAATATCATTTAATAATGTTAATGCCAAAAAATGACAAGGTAACAACCCTTTGTGGGAAAATCAGTTAAAGGGGGGACCTATTGTGCTAAACTGAGTAACCTTCCGATTTTAAAGAAGTCGACATCTTTTATAACTGGAGTTTTTGAATGGGAAAATGAAGCATATATAAAAATAAAAGATTTAACTAGGGCGATGCGCCAATATTTATATGTAAGACATGATAGACCTATCTTGTAGATGTGGTATAAGAGCCTGTTCAACAATCTGCTATGTCCCAAAAAAAAAAATCAAAGAGAAAGACCTTGATAATTCATTTCATAACATAAAATAATTTTGCATAGATATTTATAGAAGATAAAGAGTTAGAGACATGTTTCGAAATCGGCATTCTATTCAAATCATTGAAGTTGCAAACAAACTATTCAACAACACAATATAATTTTATCCAATAGTTAAGAAAATTAAAGGCCAAATTACAAGGGCACAGTCTATGAGTCTTTACAATTATCTAAAAAAATGAAAAGCCCGGTGTCTTCCTACTTCTTCTATAGATATTTTGCACTCCTTCTAAAAAAGAAGCAATATATATAGCTAGAGGATTTTATCGCTTGAAGGACTATAACCAAAAAGATTCTCCATCATGAATGATGATGCTTGTAGCAATGACTCGTTGCGACTGTTGTAAAAGAAATATTCTGGAGCATGAACCCAGCCATTCATGAGCCATATGCATTCTCTGTAAATTATGGTAATGGTCCTAGCCTAACCTATGCAAAAAAGTGTCACCTCCCAGTGAAGGCAGTTAGAACAAACAACAATATATGGCATCTTGGTGTTCACACCACTCCTTTTAATGAAGATGTGCTGAAGGGACACTTGATGACATTTCATAGCCTGTGGTTCATCCTCCCCATCATTTGATAAGAGCTTGCGATGAGAAGACATGTGGAAACATTTTTACTATAGGCACCGTTTGAGGGACCTGCCATAAGTTTTCATGGGTGGAGGCTACATGGCATGTGGTCGAGGCTTGATAGAGAGTGATATGAAAGAAGGCTTAATACGCCTGATTTATTGAAATGTGGGGGTAGAATGTGGTTCGAAAGAGAAGAGAAGGGAAGATCCCCTTTAGTGAGCGATTATGTGACACATGGCCACAGTGAGTCGAGATTTCCAAAAACCTGGCATGGAGGTTTTTAAAAACATCGAACGTGGTCGAAAGTTGAGCAAAAAATTTAAAGAAACCTGAAGGGAGCATGGGGTATATTAAATATCCACAACTTTTGGCAACTATCAAGAGTGTTTCACCTGCGAAACAACGAATCAAAAAAACTCTAGTTTTGTGACCATGACCTTATTCATTGAGCATTGGAGTTAGAGGTTAGAAAGGGTGATCTATAAGTGTGGCCAGTTGACCTCAAAAGCCATTCATATGGCACACAGATTTTTGTGCACCTCATACAAATTGATCATGTATTTAAAAGGTAGCATCACAGATATTCTAGACCTGTCCTCGAGCTGGAAAAGTAGTTGTGTGATCTGATGAGTTACACCTTCAATGTCCTTGGTGGTAGGAGGCTAGTTGAAGCTTTGGAAAGTGGATAAATCCTGCTTCCTCTCCTCAATTTTGGCTGCAATTTTCTCTGTGGTAGACACCGATTCATCAGAGAGAAATGGAGAGGGCAAGCCCATCTGGGTCAATTAGGAAAACCTTGCTCGTATGCCATCCATAGTTCACCCCAATCTGATTGAGCATCGTTGAGCATGAAGGGTGGCCTCATGGCAACAAATGAACTCTTTTGCGATCCTAGCAGGTGACCTTCGATTTTTAACCCCCGCTCATACCAGATCCTTGGTTGGCACGGTGTATAGCTTTCCTATCAGCTTTTCTACTTTGGGAAACTTTTCCCCTATGAATTGTGGGAATTGTTCCATTGTGTTGCAAACCTCCCTGCATAAATTTGGTGCCTCCACCATGAATTAAAGTGTGGGATGGAGAGTCGAACATAAAGCCTTGACTCTCTCCTAGTAGGAAGCATATAGTTGTTGGGATACTAAGTAGAGGTCTAACTATAGAGCAAGAGTTTGAACAATCTTCTTCAAGAGATTAATATTTACATCCCTTGTCCCAATCTCATGTGTTTTCCCTGCAATTTGTTCAAGGATAGAGGAGAGTATCTTCTATAGGTCTCTCTATGTGGACAACCACCTTTCTTCAGCCTGGCTTCGAGTTGTAGACTCTTCCTCTAGGGAAAGCTTGATCTTCTGGATGTCTTCTTGAAATTGATCCTACGCGCTCACTTTATTTATCTCCTCTTGTACTACTTGCTCTAACTGAGTGCGTAGTTGTTGCAATTCTTCATTCTTTCGTTGAACCTCTCCTTCTGATTGGGCTAACCTGTCAGATAATTCTTGGTTCCTTTGTTGCATCTCAGCTACATGATCCAACTCTTGGGATTGGAACCTCTCAAGCTCCCTTTACACGCTAGCCTTCTCTTCCTGTACATTCTATTTGAGGTGCACTTTCTCTATTTCTCTTGCTTTATCTTTGGCCAACAAGACCTCTATCCTTTCTTTAACGGCCTTGAGCTCAACTTCCACCTTTTTCAACTTGTGACTAGACTTAAGGAAGTCAATGGTCGCCACCCATTGTGTCTCCTCCATTAGCTTGAATTTATCCTATGCTCGGGAAACACACAAGTCCAGTTCGATGACATGGATTTCATAGTCATTGGGTTGCATTTCTCCCTACAGTTTGGTAGCATTTGGATGCATGGTTACGAAATGCAATGATTTTTGAGCCTCGTTATAAATTTTCTAGACTCCGGGCTCCACTGGTTTCTTGTAATCCTTTTCCTTTTGCCTCTAGATCTAGAGAGCTTGAGCTTTCTTAGTTGTATTGCTCTGCTACAAGAATTGAGTTGGCGATCTAATGCGTGCTCCTACAAAGGGTGTGCCAGGAGGGACAATGAAAGGGAATGAGAGGTAGGTGACCTCAAACTTTTTCCTTTTTGGAATGGAAACCATGAGTAGAGAGAAGGGAGGAATATTCCAAATCGTAGGTGATGAAGGTGCAAAGGGACTCATGGGGAATGATGGTGGTAAAGGAGATGTGATGGGCTCCAACTGCTGCAAAGGTTGAGTCAGAATTGACTCAGAGGAGGCAACAGGGATGATGGCTTCAGACACGAAGGGGGCAGTAGCCATGGATACAGATGAGGAGGTAGTCGAGGTTCCGACAGAAAATGGGGTAGCTCGATGTTAGCGGCATCATTCTTTGAACCAATGCAATGAGTACATTGCTTCAAAGAGGGGAAAAATGTAGACATGCAAAAATAACAATCATGCATCATACAAATTAACATTCAATTTCTTCTATTAATCAATTAAAATATTTATTGATTAATTTCCTAAGGTTCATTAAATAAATCAAATTATTTAATCCTTATATTCTTCTCATTTGATTTAATAAATCGAACTGATTTAATCAAATGTCAAATCCCTAAAATCCCCTAAGTTAATTAATCTAAATTAATTAACTTCTAATCATAATTATCATTCTCTAGCTTTTGACTCAAATAGAGTCAAATCCAAACTCTTAACTAACCCACCCACTTGCACCAATAAATCATTTATTTGATTTATTATTTCTTCTAATTACATTCAAAATGGAATCAAAATGGAATATTCTTCCAATTTGAATCTTCCCCCCAAAAGGGACTTGTCCCTTCCAACAAGGTTTTAAATGCTATTTGCACAAGTCAAACATGGCATTTATTGCACCTTTCATCCCCCCTAAACATGTCATTTCATCCAAATTTGAATTTCAAATTGGCACATTGGCCAAGACTTGCACATTCCTCACCCTCTCACAACTTGACAAGTGACACCTTGTCATTGGTTTGTGAATAATCCCACATTCCTCAAAATCTCTCAATCTTTCAATCTTTCAATCTATAAAATGCAAAGCATTTCAACACAAATCATCTACAACACACAACACTTACTCATTGCAAGATTACTCTCTTCATTTGAGAATCAATCTTGCTCATCACAACACCATTTGCTTAGCAACAACTCATTCTCATTGCAAGGTTATTCTCTTCACTTGAGAATCAATCTTGCTCATCATTTGGCATCTTGCTTATCATGGATTGGGAAAGGGCAGCTTTCTACACAACTAAGTTGCACCAATCCACTATGGGATAGGTTTATTTCATGGTTTAGATGCTTTGTTTAATTTTGTTTGGTTGCATTTGAATCATGAAGTATTATCTCATAGGTATAGGAATTTTTGTTTATGCTGTTTTGTCATTGTGGTAACCATTTGCAGATTTTCATGTCCACAAAATGGCGCTAGAAGGAGGGCAAGTAAATTGCACTGACGGTTGTTAGCTTCAATCTGTTTTCTATCACATGATATAGGACTGTAGACTCTTTGTTTTATTCAGGCTCAAATTCTGTTTAAATGCACTATAGAGTTTTATGGTTTTCTCTTGATCAAAACAGTTGAGAAGCATCCCATCGAAGTATCTCTATTTTTTATCCTTCCTTAGGAATCATGTATGTTTTCATTTAAAGTTGGAATATCAATTCTTTGTTAGGAACATAAAATATTTGGGCCTGTCTATGTGACTTAAAGCTTGGACACCACCTGTCATTCCTTCTTTTTTTTGACCAACTAGCTAGACTACTCTCTAGTTATGGATATTGGTATCATTTGAAGCCTTGTATTTTATCTTGCAATTCTTAGGGTGGTACTCCTTTACATTCATCTACTGTATTCGCTCTCATCTAAGGCTGCATGTGGTAAAAAATAAAATAAAAAATGAATCTCTATCAATTGAAATATTATGACAGGAATTTTTTGAAACACTTAGGGTGCATTCTGCACTGCAAATGTTTGTAGGAAGCTAGAAAGCATGACTAGTTCTTTAACTCTCTGCCCTCTCCATTATTAAAATATTCTGCTATCATTTTTTTTTACCAGAATAGTCAGTCCTTAGCTTATGCGCCATTGTCATTGTTGCCTCCAATTCTTTGATAACATGGCTACTGGTAAATATTGTGAAATCAGTTTTACACCTACCAATTTGAACTTTGAAGCATTTATTCACCTTTCTGAAAAAAAAAAGAAAACTTTTTCACACCTGCCAACAGTATTTTCTTAAAAAAATATATCTAAAAAGCTTTTAACAGATTCATTTTGCGCAGATCCTACAATAATTGCTTTATATTAGACTGTCTGTGAGGTTATTTTTCGAATAGTTTGCATACCTTCTCTAGGCGTCCACAAAATCTTGGCATAAGAAACAAATGCACAGCTATGTCGATTTTTTTATGACTAACCTGGATCACAAAGCTATATGGCATTTGGTCAGAATATTAAAACAATGGCGTACCACTCTCGCTAATATGGTTAGAATATTGATTAAGCTGATCAGGGAATGTTTTTGGGTGTTCACCAAATCATTGAGCTTGTGAAGGCGTATTTTCCTAGTCGACATAAAAAGCAAGCTCGTAAATGCTCAGATCTGTTCGCTGCTTGGTGTGGACATGTGGATGTTTTACCAAGTTTGCCATGACCCACTGTATCATGGCTGTTGTGGTCTCGGTGCACAGAGCACAGAGTCACCATCTCTTCGTCGGTCAAATGTCTCCCACCGTCAATAGGCAGAGAATATAGAGAATCCACATACACCCTGCAATCTTCGCCATTTCCTTCCGCTAACTCCACTTGGTGCCGATTAATAAGTAGAAGCAGTGTCTCCATCTGACAGCGGTAGATCCCATACATTGCGCCCCCTTAGAAAATTAATCAATAAATAGATGAATCTGCTATTGAAATCTCTGTGCAAGTAAAACGGGAAACATTTTAAAGGAAATCTGCTGTTGAAATCCATGAATACATCTTCCTCTAAATGGTGTGTGCGAGTAATACGTTTTCCTCTAAATGTTGCTAAAATCTGCGACTTTGAAAGAAGTGATGTTTAGAGGGAGAAAGCATTAAATATTTTCTGAGGTGTATATTGCAAAATCTACATCATTTATTGCAGAAATCTCCCAAAGTCAGTTTTGTCAGTGACAAGTGGAGAAACAGCTAACTACAGAGCGACACCAAAGATTTACAATCTATCAGCATTCAATGATATCATATCTTCTTACAAATTCAACCACTGTTGCTAAATATTTTGCAGGCATAAAGACTTGACCGACATTGATATCTGCAGTTGTTGAAAGCATGCGAATCATGGGCTTCTAGGGTATTGAGATGCAATCAGGTCATGCCAGGCTGGATCTGCTAGCAATCATTATTTCCTTCACCACAGGTGCAATCAAGGAAACTCTGCAGCTGAGGGAAGTATATTGTCTACCATCTTAGTTCATAATTAACTGCTCAGAGTTCAATTAATTTCTATCATTTATTGCTTCTGCCAATTGGAACCTACCTATGATCGTGCAATCATGGAGCTATTTTACAGTAGCTTTCATTTGTTATTTGTAGACTGATTTATTGGTATAACCGATGGCTGAGCTCTTCATTTAAATACCTATTTTGTCAAAACTCATCTTATAATCGGGCCTACAGTACTGAGATGTCATTACCCTCAACCATTTCTAAAGGCACATCAAAATGTCATTTTAAGCAGAAGGAAGGAAAAACGCTTTATTTTGTTGTCAATGCATTTGACATATTTAATTCTTGTAGAAAAACCTTGCAGGACTAATGTGACAAGCAGAAAAGGAGTAAATTACGCTGACAGCTTCTTTTGACTATTGTGGCACCTTGCTCTTAATTTTTCTTGGGCTGTCTAAAATTAAAACTTTTTTGCTTTGAATAGATGTTACCATCCTATCTTTATGACAGCGTTGCTTTTTTTTTTCTGCCACTTGATTTAATTTGACACAATATTAATGGTAGAGACATCCATTTCTTCTATACATCACCATCGGAGAATTCACTTTAACACAGTTGATCTAACTATACATTAGAGAATTTGCTTGTCAGTACACATCATTAATGGTAGAGGAAAGTGAATTGAGCTATTTCTTCAAATCTCTTGTTTATTGGAAGTGTCGGATAGACAGTTGTATCACATGATCATTAATCACGTTTTGATTACTTGTATGGGTCCTCTAAAATGTTTATATTCTTACAAACTTCCTTTTATGCGAAACGACAAGTGAGCCACATTTTGGCAATTCTAAAACGAATGGCAAGACCATCATAAAGTAGGCTTAAATATGTTTTGAATAACCTTATTTGCAGGCTAAAAGAGGATTTAGGAGGCAAATGTTTAAAAGGATTGTTTTCTAGTTTTGACAAGTTTATAAATTCATGGTGTTTGATCATTCAAAAACATACTTCTCATTTGTGGTAACTTTATATTGTTTATAGGTACAAGGTTGAAATCAAAGTTGAAATCAAGGTTGACATTGGAGATTGAAATTGAAAGTTGAAGCAAAAATGAAGGCGAAAAGAGTGGAATTGAAGATTTTCTTGAAAATAGAAACTTGAAAAGCATTTTTTAATGCTTGTTTGGAGCTTCCATTTACTACCCTTTTTTTCTTGTTCTTAGCTAACTCACTTTTCAATTTGGGCTTAAAATCAATCATTGACTTGATCTTTTCAAAGTTGGTTAAAATTGAACCTTAGACACTTACTAGATTTTCATTTGGGATTAAAATTGAACAAGGCAACCTTCACACTTGGATTTTGGTGCTTAAAACGAATTCATCACTGCTTTTTGGACTTAAAATGAACAGTTGTTTGTCATATTTTGCAATCTTTTTCACAAAGTAATATCATCAAAAAGACATATGCACTTCTCTCGCGCCTCACGGCGATCTTGAAAATAATTTTTTTTTTTTTATGATATTAAGTTGTCAAAAATATTGCCTCCACACTTCAATTTGGGCATTTTAAAATTGAACAAAACATGTGAGTGTGAGCACGATATATTGCAGAGGTTCTCCCCTTTGTTTTTCAATGAAGGTTGTGTGAATGACGGGATATGTTAGCTCACTATTGTTTATCTTAGAGGGCCTGCCTTGTGGGAAAAAGTAATCACCCAAGGGAACGACCCAACCGGGAACACGCTAAAGCCAAGCAACTTCCAACCGGTATATAAGTGTGGATATTGGAACAAAGGCGAATATCATGAGGATTATTCTGACGAGATGGACAGCAATGGACTCTCGCCGATGTTGGATAATCCCCCACGAACAGAATGCCCGAATTAGAACCCCTTGTTTAGAAATTGGCCAAAACCTTGTCTATCTTGTTGGTGCAAGAGGTCATGTCCTCTGAAGCCGCCCCACGTAACATGCGGTCTTGTTGTGGAAATGGAAAGTATGCCATGGGAGATTCATGGGTACTAATGCTTGGCTGACCCGAATAAGTAAGTGTCGTGGAGGGGAGCCAGTGTGGTCAAGCATTTAGCCCTTCGCACAAGATATGCGCAGTTGGATTTATCCAAGTGGGAACCCAACAAGATATTGCCTCATCATCCTAGGGTTGTAAAAGGTGCTTGGAATAAAAAACACTTTGCTTGGATTCAAAACATTGAAAAGCGAACATTCACAAGAGCCTCAAATTTCAAACACCTTAGAGGAAACAAATATCTTTTGACGAATTTAAGCACTCTTGCTTTCCCTAGGGATCATATCCTTAGAGGTTTCTAAGTGCTTGAATTCTATCGTCATTTTTTTTCACTAAGGATAAACATAGGAAACTTTTGCCCTAATTTCCTTGATTTCCACATAATGGACCTTGTGGAATGAAAACGAAAGCAGGACATTAGACATTCAGTTTGAAAACATAATCAACCAAGTGATTTTGGTAAAAGGGATTCACTAAGACAAGATAAAAGACAAATTTGATTACACATGTGTTTTCTAACATGATCAAAATCCCAAAACTGAAGTTCAAAAAGCTTAGTGTGAAAGCTAGTGAGGAGCGTCTTGAGATCCTGAATTGTTTGAAAGGTTTACTTTCCTCTCATAGGAAATATAGCGTGTCCTTCAACACCAAGGTCTTGTAAGCAAAAGTGTTATTCTAGGTCAAGTCTAGGATCAAATTCAATCACTTTCATCCATCTCTCAACCATCAAAATCAGTCAAAAATCACCCCACCAACAACTCTTGGAAACTTTGTAAACATCTTTTATGCTAAACCTTTAGGCAAAATCAAATCACTTTGTTTGACTTAACACAACTAGTCAAACCATCATCCTATACACAAGTTCTCTCTTGCATAAAACAACTTCCTAGGGTTTACGAGTTCATCTTGTTTGGCTTAACACACCTAGCCAAAATATCAAATCATCACCTCGTTTGAATCGACGCACTTAGTCAAACTACCATCTTGTAGGAGTTCACTCTATGGATAACACAACTTCCTAGAGCTTTACGATTACATTTATCACATTTTTCTTGACTTAACACACCTAGTCAAACCATCAATCCAATCACGAATCAATCAAATCAAAGTCCTAAAAGTTTTAGCATTTCTTTCAAAATTTCTTTAAGAGTTCCATTCATCTATATCACTCATTTTTCGTTTATCTCATCCTCATGATCACTTTGATCCTTCAATTATCCTAGTTCTTCACTTCTTTGAACCTAAGGTTAAGACCGATCTAAAGGATTAGAGGTTCATCTCTTACATTCTTGAAAATTGATCTTCATTTTATGGTTCAAACTCGATCTCAACACAAGAGGGACATGGAATATAAACTTGATCCATCCATCATGAGCAATTCGATTCAACCAAACTATCCAAGCCTTGCAATACCATTTGATTTTCAAAGCTTGTACAATGCATACATGGGAGCATTATCTCATACAAACATCAATGGTACAACAAATATGAGCATACCCAATCCAAAGTTTGGAACACCTTTCCCAATGATAGATTTAAATCCAAGTCCAAATCTACAAATCTATCAACCAAATGCTCAATGCATGAGTTTTCCAAACAACATTATCCCACCAAATCCATACATGCCAAGTACAACTTTACCAAACATGACCATTTCAAATCCACACTTGGTAAATTTTGGGGTAGACATGTTTGCAAATCCCATCAATGATCAAAATCCAAGCAATATGTTGACGACTCCATATGTTGATTCAAGCCAAGGTAACAACATGCAAAATCAAAGTTACCTAAATCCAAGCAATATGATTCCCAACCACAACAATATTCAATTTCAATCTATCATGCTGAATCAAAACATCATACCAAATCATCCCATTTTGCCATCGATATCGCAATAGCAGATGGCAACTATCCAAGCAACCCCAACAATCAACACCATTCCCATTCCACCACCACCACCACCACCACAAAAATACAACATGACCAATTCATTCTCCATCATATTGCAAACCACTCAAGAAGCTTCCCGCAAAAAGGCACTCCAAGCCCAACAAGCTACACAACTAGTTGCTTAGCAAGCGCAAGTGGCTCAAGTAGCCCAACGAGCACAAGCGCAAGCAGAATTCTATGCACTATTGCAATCAATCCAAGAAGAAGTAGCACAACAAAGAGCCCAACAAAAAGCCTTTTTGGTACAAAAACAACATGACGAACAACAAGCGTTGTTGGCTCAGCAGCAAACACATGCATTACTCGCCCAACAAAGCTTGCAACAGATTCCCACCACAATTGTTGAAATCAAAAATCAAGATCAATCTATCAATAAGCACTTTGAAGATGTTTCAACCTTGACCAATGATCAAATCAACATACGCCAAGAGCTACTTTTCAATTATGATCAAAACTCACCAACGATGCCCAACAATGATCAAATTCAAGAAATATCAACATCACTTGATCATATGGTTGAAGACATTGGTAATCTCTCTTCCACAATTGTTGAAAACAATGTTCAAGATCTTGAAGATGCTTCTACCCCATCCAGTGATCAACTCAACATTCATCAAGAGCCACTTTTTAGTGATCTATTTCAATATGTGTTACAATTATTTGATCCCATTGACATAATCTACGATCCATCGACCAATGATCATATCAAAAAAAATTTCTACATCACCTTATGAGTTAGAGGAAATATCTCAAGAACGTATTCCAAAGCATGATCAAAATATTCCATCAAGGCCTAGCAATGGTCCCTCCCAAGGCATATTGACATCCTTCGACCTTACGATTGAGAATAGTGAAAGAATCTTTGACACTACACTTGATCCAAATCCATTCAAAGAACAAGAGGATATTAATCCACTTCCCATGCCTAAGGACGATGTCCAAGAACCCCTTGTAGACAATCCATCCTTTGAAATTGACCCATGTCAAGAACTTGATCAAAAGCATGGCGAAAGCAATTCTGAAATCATTGAAGATCAAGAATTTGCATCTCCAAGCTACTACAATGATATAATGGACACTCTCCTATCCATACAAGATGACCACATCCGCATAGCACATACTCTTCCATCTACCCATGAGATGCTTTCTTCGGATGGACCTGTAGATGATCTTCATTCAAAACAAGAGTCTCATACTCTTACTGAGGAACAAGAATCTCCTACTCTTAAAATTTGTACACATGATCAAGATGTAGAGAAATGCAGAGACATATCAGAAATGGATCATGAAGAAGGCTTGTAGATAAGTCATGAATCAAAAACATCCTATGAAGTGAGTCATGAGGAAGACTTTTGTGTAGATAGCGAAGCATCAACACTTCTTGAAGAAGCACTACAATCTGATATGTCACAAGATCAAGTTGAAGATATCAATCAGACATTCATCCCACTTATGGAAGATCCTATCACTTATAAACTTGGATCACTCACCTTTGTAAGGGAAAATAATCTTATCAATGAAAGAGCTATGACATTTGAAGACCCGCCACAGAGCAGAGAAGGAGAAACACCTTGTTTCCAAGGTAAATCATATCCTATGGCAAATAAAAATTTTCAACAAATGAATTATCAAGGCAAAGGATTAGGCCTACATGAACAGGGTATCCTAGAACCTATGCAGATTTTTGGAAATCCTAAGTGTCAAGACCTTGGTTATTCAACAATCAAGGGATCTCAACATATCAGTAATACTATCACCAAACTGGGGGAAACTTCATCTCGAGCAAACATCAACATGGGGAGCACGAAGAATCCTTATGATGAAACTGATGCCAATACTACAACCCGCCATATCACGAATCTTCATCCACCCATCACCCCATCCACGAATTGGGACCAACATCAAAAGAAAGACTTGAATCGAAGCATGAAGAATGTTATCAAAGAAAAAGAAGCTAAGAAGCATATTGGACAAATCAAGTACATATGGATACCAAAAAATACAAAGAAAGATTATCCCTATCAAACTCCATCAGTCAAAGAAACTATGGGGAAAAATAAAAATGGGGCAAGTATCCATCAAAGATTTCCACAAAGGAAAAAGCAGGCTTCTCAAGCAACGTACAAAGTGTATCAAGCAGTTGGTCCTAATTCCATGCACACTTCCATATCCACCCATTATTGCTCATCTTCCCAAGTTTGGAGAGTCAAAGGTTCCAAACTATCGACCAATCCATCTTTTATCCCTAAACACACTCCATCCACGCCTCCACGCATGATATCCAATTCTCACATTGACCATGTATTGGCATTGACCCTTCATCATAAGGATTCAGAAGGCACTCTATCGCGATGTGTGCACAAAGACAGAGTTAAGTCCGGTATCAGCAAAGCAGATCAGGATCTCAAAAGTTGCTTTCAAGTGCACGTATCTTGGCAAAGCAACTTCTTCAAGCAGGATATCGATGGCACATTATGACAGAAGCATCAACATCAACACCACCAGGTGGTTCAGCATCAGCTTAAAATCTCTCAAAAAAAAAAAAAATCAGAAAAAACCTTGATGAAAACCTGGCAAACAGGCATCTTGGTGACAACAAAAAAATAAAAAATACAAAAATCCAAAAAAATCAGAAAAAGGATTGAAAACAGTAAAGAAAAAAATTGTCCTCTAGCGAAAACCATTTCGGTGGCGCTTTGGACAGGTACCATGATGAAAACCTGGCAAACAGGCGTCATGTGTAGAATCGAGCATCTACGTGCGCCAGTTCAGGAGAAAGCATCTTATCGCATCCATAATAAACCCGACATTCCAGCCATATCATTCATTCATCCATGAACCATTTATCCAACCATTTTTATCCATCTGCATCCAAGGTCCAAGTTACCTTGATCTTGATAAAATTTTGGAGCACACTTTACACTTGCTTATGGTAAAAATCTTGACATGGGTCATTTTCATTGATCCTATCCTATCCAACATTATCTGAGCCTTGAAGCATTATCCGAGTGAGCATTCCTTTGTTCGAACACCTTATCTTATCACAAGATAATCCATATCCATTCATCCAAGAATCCACCCATGGTCGTTCAAACATTGCTAGACACTGGGGGCAGATATTTGCATCTTGCTTCGAGAATAAATCTTGATCTATATCATCCAACTTATGTGGTGATCCGAGCATTGGCAAAATGTGAAATCAACTTGGTCAAATCATTTGTGAGCCAAAATCCAAATCACTAGCCCATGGCATATTTTGACAGAGAAGACGTTCCTCATCAAGCTTTATCTTTCGTCAACATCAATTTGAACAATCCATATCAGTTGCATCTAATGTGTACTTCAATGTCACATCAAATCATCAAAGCTATTTTGTTCCAAATCAAGCTTCATCATTGATCAATCGAATCCAATCAATCATCACCTTGTTTGACTTAACACACTTAGTCAAACTATCATCTTGTGCACGAGTTTACTTGAGGATAACACAACTTCCTTGGGTTTACAAGTTCATTATCATCACTCTATTTGGCTTAACACACTTAGCCAAATTATCAAATCCATAATCACCTTGTTTGGCTTAACACACCTAGCCAAATTATCCTTTTTGTATGAGTTTACTTCAGGATAACACAACTTCCTAAAAGTTTATGAATGCATTATCACTTTCATTTGACTTAACACACTTAGTCAAACTAGCAATCCATCAATCTGATTGATCAACATTAAGCTTGGTTTTCAACAAAATCCCAAAACAAATCACTAATATTGTCATGCATATTCACATCCAAATCATCAAAATCATCAAAAACTCAAAAACATTTGAAAAAATCAAAAAACCAAAAACATTCAAAAAATTCATCAGAAAATCCAAAAACATCTAAATTCTCAAAATCATCAAAAACTCAAAAACATTTGAAAAAATCAAAACCAAAAACATTCAAAAAAAAAACTCATCAAAATTTCAAAAACATTCAAAAATTCATCAAAAAACTCAAAAACATTTGAAAAATCAAAAAATCCAAAAACATCCAAATATCAGAAAATCTTCAAAAATTTCATCATTGAGTCTTGTCAGTTTTTCCACCTTGTCGAACTACGTCGTCTCTAAGCGTGAACGTAGGCAAGGTTGATCTTTGATCATCTCCTGAGACAATTAGGTTAGTCTTTATGCATCCGTCGCATTGGCATCCGTTTTCCCATCTAGTTAGGCATCCGTCACATTGGCATTCGTTTGCTTATCTTTTTTCTATAATCAGGTCCGTCCTTTATGCGTCTGTCGCATTGGCAATCCGTTTGCCCATCTATTTAGGAATCCGTCGCAATGGCAATCCATTTGCCCATCTATCTCATTATTAGTCAAATCAATTGGAGTCCGAACTACGTTGTCTCTGAGCTTAAACGTAGGCAAGGCCAGCCTTGATCGGCCCCCGAGACACAAAATACCAAAAACATTGAGAAATCTTAAAAAAACCAAAAACATTGAGAAATCTTGAAAATACCAAAAACATTGAAAAATCTTGAAAATACCAAAAAAATTTGTAAAACATCTCAAAATACCAAAAAAAGCCTCAAAACATTTGAAAAAACCAAAATGGTGCATCCTTTTCATCTCGCTTTCACCTATGATTGTCATCACTCATAATAAATCATCGTCGCTTTCACCCTTTGGTGAGTCAGTCAGAAGCAAGTTTAGCAGGTTTCAAAGTGAACGCTTAATCGTCAGGGTCTTAAGCCTAAGTCAGTAAGCAAGCATGTTGGTCAACTCAGAGTATCAATAGCTTATCACACAATCAGTCTCACCAAAACCCTGATCACTACATGTCCTAGGATAAAGCTTTCCTACGATGGACATAAGCATCAGGTAACCCTCATAGTAGTTTAGCCTTGGCTAGCGGTACGAAGAACATTAACTTGTTTTCTTTACTTTATTTGGTCTTTTTGACTTATCTTATTTTGTGCTCATTCCAAGGACCTCTCGATGATGCCTAAGCAAAACAGGTTTAGAGAGAAAGGAATGGGGCAACGATCATTATCTTTTTATCTGCTATGCTTTTTGGATATTCTTGTAAAATAACTTCATCATGCATACTTTGTTTTGTTTGTAGGAAGGATGTTTTAGGTATCTTGTTGACCACATAAGAAGGCTTGCCTTTTTATGTTTTGGCCCGAGATGTCTGGAATTTCTAAACTGCATTCTGAATAAGGTTATGTTTGTCAAGTGTGAACAAGAGTACTCCTATCTAATTGTCGATTCAAAGTCCATCACACTAGGCACAATTCCATCCTGGTTCTTAATACCTTGATGCATCACACCTACGTGTGTTATCAAACACAAAGAAAGGTACGCTCTTTTCCCATCCTTGGATAAGCAACACATCATCATCATTCATCATCATATCCAATAAAGTCTTGATGACTAGAGGACTTGTTGGACTTCTTCATCTTCTTAGATTTAAGGGTTGATCCCTCTCATTCTTCTATCCTCTTTCACGCTAACAATGCATCCATCTTCCATCCATGTTGCATTCATCCTCTCATCTTGCATAATAACGTCATATCATTATAGGACAACATCATTGCATAATCATTTAAGTTGTTTAGGATAATATAAATTTGTTATTCTAAGCACCTTCCAAACATCTCATTTGCATCATCAGTATCATATAGATCATATAGTCATCACCATCCATACATTCATTTTAACCTCTTTGTCATGAGATCTACCTCAAATTGTATCTTTTCGCTCCATCTCTCGAAGGGGCAATGTACTAACGTACTTATTTTCGCTAGGGCATCCAAAAAATCTGAATTTTTTTTAATTTCGATGTTAGCAGCATCATTCTTTGAACCAATGCAATGAGTACATTGCTTCAAAGAGGGGCAAAATGTAGACATGCAAAAATAACAATCATGCATCATACAAATTAACATTCAATTTCTTCTATTAATCAATTAAAATATTTATTGATTAATTCCCTAAGGTTCATTAAATAAATCAAATTATTTAATCCTTATGTTCTTCTCATTTGATTTAATAAATCAAACTGATTTAATCAAATGTCAAATCCCTAAAATCCCCTAAGTTAATTAATCTAAATTAATTAACTTCTAATCATAATTATCATTCTCTAGCTTTTGACTCAACTAGAGTCAAATCCAAACTCTTAACTAACCCACCCACTTGCACCAATAAATCATTTATTTGATTTATTATTTCTTCTAATTACATTCAAAATGGATCAAAATGGAATATTCTTCCAATTTGAATCTTCCCCCCAAAAGGGACTTGTCCCTTCCAACAAGGTTTTAAATGCTATTTGCACAAGTCAAACATGGCATTTATTGCACCTTTCATCCCCCCTAAACATGTCATTTCATCCAAATTTGAATTTCAAATTGGCACATTGGCCAAGACTTGCACATTCCTCACCCTCTCACAACTTGACAAGTAACACCTTGTCATTGGTTTGTGAATAATCCCACATTCCTCAAAATCTCTCAATCTTTCAATCTTTCAATCTATAAAATGCAAAGCATTTCAACACAAATCATCTACAACACACAACACTTACACATTGCAAGGTTACTCTCTTCATTTGAGAATCAATCTTGCTCATCACAACACCATTTGCTTAGCAACAACTCATTCTCATTGCAAGGTTATTCTCTTCACTTGAGAATCAATCTTGCTCATCATTTGGCATCTTGCTTATCATGGATTGGGAAAGGGCAGATTTCTACACAACTAAGTTGCACCAATCCACTATGGGATAGGTTTATTTCATGGTTTAGATGCTTTGTTTAATTTTGTTTGGTTGCATTTGAATCATGAAGTATTATCTTATAGGGATAGGAATTTTTGTTTATGTTGTTTTGTCATTGTGCTAACCATTTGCAGATTTTGATATCCACAGAATCAAATAGATACGCATCCTTTCTTGGAGTTTGAGGAATACCTGCAGGATGACACCTCAGTATTTGAGTGAATAGACTACCATCGGATACTGCCACCAGCTTGTGCTAATTAATTAGCTTGCCTTAATTTTTTATGCAACAACTCGTACCTATAGCCACAACTAGGTGAGAGTCTTGAGCGAGCCTTGGTGCAGTGTTTGAGGTGGTACCTGGTAAACCTCATGCTTATGGTATGTGAATTACCACACTTATCCTTTTTGCTTCTATAAATAGGTGCCTAGGTAGTAGGGAAATTAAACTTAGCAATTTTTAAGCAGAATTAGCACTAGGTGATTGACTTAGCATTTGGTATTTGCAGTCTGCATAGTATTAGCATAGAGTTCCACTTTAGGCATCTTGCATAGGGTCGTTTCCTGACATTCATATAGGTTTTGACATTATGAATACCCCACTTGGGTTGACCTCCCATAAATCTCAAATGACCTTTTTGGGTGAGATTTCAGCTAGATGCTTGAAGAGGATGAAAAAGAATAAGAATTCTTTAGCAATCATAGCCATAAATTGGCTTCTAGGATGCCACTGCCTCAAGTATGAATAAAAGTACAGAGTGAACACTGATGTGTGCTCCTGATTTGTAGCGTTGATGCTTGACATCCAAGTCTCCAAGCCACTTATTATTCGTCTGGTGAAGGAAATATTTCCAAAGAAGTACTTAAACGGCCTCAGGGAGGTGGTGGAAAATGCCGCATTTGGTGGAGGAATCCCGACTACGAGTGACCTTCATAGGTTTATTGAAGAAGAAGCAGTTATCCTGTGGTTTCCATTCTTGAGTGGTTTCCACCTCCAGTTGCAAGAAGTACATCGCCAAAAGGTCACCCGTGCCTGTCAATTTCTCTTCTGAATCTACAACATGGTGTCATTCTATGATATTGACTGGTACACCAATTTCAGGAACCTAGTGTTCCCTCCACCACCTTTCGTTGCTTCTCTAGATGGTGTCGCTAGCCTAGTTGCTATTGTCAAGGATGATATGGTTTCAGATGTTGTTGTTACTGTTTCTTCTTCCCATGACCAAAGATTTCTTCCTTTTCATTCTTTTAAGACTAAAACTCATTAGTCCTTTTGTATATAGCCTAGAATAGGCTTCATAATATAGAAATATATATATGTATATACTTTTTAAAAGCATGGCCTTGGAGCCATTTTTCTATTGTACTTATAAAAGTATATAAATATAATGAAGATATGGCTTATGATTTAAATTTTTTTCCTTGCTGCATATTCTTGTCCATTCTAGCACATGTGTTATTCTTTGTATCATAATGCGAATTTCTATTATATCATGGAATAGGAAGACCAATCGAACAAACAAAAGAACAAAGAGGAAAATATCCACAATAATTACATAATTACATAGTAGAAATGTCTAAATGATTTCTATAGAAATTTTAAGATGAATTCCACTAACAGGAACCTATTTTTTTTTCTCTCTACGCTCTTTGATTTAAATGCCTCATATTGCCTATATTGAATTATTATGAACGAACCCTCCCACAAGCTATCAGATTTCTCGTGCTAACTGGGTCTTGTTGTTTTCTCATTGAATTTTATTATTAGGCCCCTACCATCCAATCTCTAGTCCAAAGAATCGTCCAACAGAGAAAACACACCTGAACCTGCTATATTGCACATGATTGAACCCATGGACGGTAGTGGGTAATGATTTCTCGGTGATGCTCGGTTTAGGTTGCAGAAATCGATACATAGGCAAATATTTTCGTTCTTCATTTAGACCGGGACAAGGCTAAACACCCAAATGTTAGGCTCGACTGTGAAAATAATTCATGACTAGACTAGCTTTGTTAACTTTTGTGCCATCGGTGCTTCAATCTTGGGACTCATTGGCCTCTATTTTTGGCAAGCCGATTTAGCCTCTCTTTTCAATTCTATCGCAGGTTGGATGATGTCATGATCATATCCTCTGAGTTTATCATATGAATAAGCCATTGTCCTCTCATCATTCTCCCTTGAAAATTGAATGAGTCTTTCTTTTCTTTAATGTAGGATGTTCTTTTTGACTTTAAGTTCACTTGCATCTTTGATCTGAAAGTCCATATAATCGCCTTCATTTTCTACGAGCTTCCTCTTATTATTTCTAGTATTTCCAAAAAGGGGGCTTTTGGGAGTGACCAAACTCTTTGGAAGCTTATGGAATCCTTGATAAATGTCTTATCCACCATCGGTTTTGGTGACCCTTGATTGGAATTGGTCAGTAAATTCTTCCGATTGCGAACTGAAAAAGTCAATGTGTTTAATGTTGTCAAATACTTGCCAGCTTTGACCACCATCTGGAGTTGCTGGTCAGAAAATCATTCACACAAAGCATCAGTTTTGCATTGGGTCAGAAGCTAGTTTGAATTAGGATCTAATTTTGGTCATAAGATTCACATCAACATTCTATTCTCGAGGAACAACGAATATTGAAAGTTTCAAAGCTCCTGATTAGATCCAAGACTTTGTCTTCGTAGGATCTCATATGGGCCTCCTTTCAAGTATTAATATTCTGAACTTGATTGATGATTACCTCGGAAGCCCCAAACAAATTTATTTTCTTTATGCTCATTTTCTCTGCTAGGCTTAAACCTGGTACAAGGGCCTTGATATTTAACCTAGTTGCTGGAACAAGAAAAATGGTATCAGAAAGATCTCACTATCTTCTAGCGGCTTGGGGAAGTCAAGCATATTTTTGCTCCTACACTGATCTTGCACTTAGCACCATTGAAGTGTAGTGACCACAACTCTATGGTCGAAATTCCTTCGGGCCTTCATGTTACCTTCAAGATGGCTTGGTCTTCATCATAAATGACATAAGTCCCTAGTCCAGTGGCATGATAATTACCAAAAGGGTCTTTATCAATGAACTCGCTTAGGAGAACCTTCTCTTGATTGATCCGATCTCTGATGATTTCTTCATCTTCTAGAAGCTCAATGTAGTACATCTCCTCCTTGGTGATGGAGGTGTGAGAGGGCTCAAATATTGTCTTAGCTTCATCTGCAACATGTTCCAAATTCAAATTCTTAGACACCAGCTTCATTTTGGATACCTTTTTGGTCCTTATAATTAGGTGCAACGAATCTAAGGAAAGATATCCACCTATTTTAGAAGTGAATTCCCTGGACAAGCACATACCGAATATTGGAGGAATATCAATAATCATGGTATCCTTCTTGACTGTGATATTTGGGCAGGTAAATAGAGTTAATGGAAGGTCCTTAATGATTGATCCCCACAGTATCAACCATATTCCCATCTAACTACATGACTCCTTTATTCAAAGGTTTGTAGCTCAGTTCTACGGCTTCAACTATTTGCCTGGGTATGACTATGGTGCTGGCATCGGAGTCAATCATGGAGTTATGTAGTAATTTCTTACCCACAATAAGGGTTAGGTAAAATGGACTCAGCTTAGGTTTACCTTCACCGATTTTACCTCTTCTATAGTATTCGCGAGAAATTTGGTCGAAGGTGATTGATCAATATCCTCCCCTTGAAGTGGTCGCTCTTTTGGTTATGTGATCGAGTCTTCTTGGAGAGCCCTCTGTAGCAATGTGTTTTGCTCTGAAATGGCTAAGATTTCTCATAGGGACACATTAGCAGATGATTTTTTCAATTGTTCAACTACATCAAATGGTGGTGGACTTGGAGGGTTTTTCTCTTTTTCTCTTGTTGTTATGAACATTGTGGTACTACTATAGAGGCACTAAGTTTGTGGTTGGGGGCACTTTTAGGCTGCTGACTAAATAATTGCGGGACTATTATTTTTCCCGTGAATCTCCCTTTGGAGTGAGTGTTGTAATCAGACTACACTTTCGGGATCTCTGAAGTGGATGCTTTGAATGTGAACACCACTTCCTCTCCTTCCATCCATGATAAGAGGGTGTGGCTAGGGGCTATATCATTCTCTTATTCCAAAGACATCCCTTTCATTTGAGTGACGAGTACTATGATTTCCATTTACAGAGAGGTATATGCATAACCCCCATTATCTGACGCTGTGCCTTGGGTGTGTTGATCCGCCACCTTCTATTATAGATTGTTGCATGGGATGTTAAGGCATATGTAAATCACCACAAGGTAAATACCAGGGGTTTCCATCATCGACCAAATTGTTTTTCTCCACTGTTATCTCTTTGTTAGAGCTTAGGTTGGCATTTTGCAATAGAGTGGGTATTGGTACTATTTGACTTGTTGTTTGTGTCTGAGGATTTGTGTGAGCACCTCCTTGGAACTAGTTTTCTTGGTAAGAGGACCTTTCACCCTGATAATTCTGATAGGTCAACTTTGGAGGAGGGGTCTAATTGTGCTTGATGACATTTATCTCACTAGCGATAGCTCATAATATTTCCTTTATGTCACTCATCTCATCCTTCAAGGAATCGGGTGCGAAGTTATGCGGTATGCTTCCATATATGTACATGGATTGAGGAGGAGTGGATATAGTGGTAGGTGGTGTCGCTTGGGTGAAAACTTGTAGCTCAGAGAATATAGGAATGATGGGCCGAGGTAGAAAATTTCCAGTGTCAATCAAATTGTTCTTTTCTTTAATTGTGACACTATATGCATCCAGGAGAGTGGTTCCACCAAGTGACTAGATCATCATTGAGATATTTGCGTTGATGGAATTTAGGTAAAACATGAATGCCAAATCAGGTGGCGGGTGGATTGTAGCCTAAATTCTTTGCCAAGTTATGTGGAACTAAGTGTTGAATTCATTCAGCGCCTCATATGGAGCTCGCTTGATGATCTCTAGCTAGTGATATTGGGAGGATCTTTCTCCTTCATTCAAGAATCTTTCATAAAATGATCCCCAAGCTGATCCCAAGTGTTGATAGAGTTAGTCGACAGAGTGTGATGCAAATCTGTTTCTTTTCCTTTGAAAGAAACTGCAAGCAACCTTAGTGCTACATTTTGGTCTATAAATCTATGTACCAAACATACGTCTATCACATCTTGCAGATGTTTGGATGGTGTTCTTGAGCCATCTCCAGTGAACTTAGGAGTAGATTTGAGAGAAAAGACCGAGATGGGGCCCCAAATGGTAGGTGCTACTAGTATTCTAAGAGGACTTCCAATGTCCCATGCCATAGTTTCGGTTAGCGATTGGTAACATGGTAGGTGGAGGAATTCTGACATTTACATGACGGGTTTTAGTTGGTACTGTTCCTAGCGATGGTACAAAAGAACTAGGGTTATTTGTTGGTTGGGATCTTGTGATAGGTTGATAGCTCATATACTTGCTTAAGGCTTAAGCACATTTAGAAGGTCCCACTAGGCATTCCAAGAAAAATAAAAACTATTGATGCCAAAAAATGACAAGGTAAGAACCCTTTGTGGGAAAATCAATTGAAGGGGGGGCCTATTGTGCTAAATTGAGTAACCTCCAAATTTTAAAGAAGTTGGGTTCTTTTATTACTAGAGTTTTGATGAGAAAATGAAGCAGATATAAAAATAAAAGATCTAACTAGGGAGATGCGCCAAGATTTAGATGTAAGGTATGATATACCTATTTTGTAGATGTGGTATAAGGGCCCATTCAACAATCTACTATGCCCCAAAGTAACACACATCAAAGAGAAAGACCTGGATAATTCATTTCATGACATAAAATAATTTGCATAGAGATTTACTAAACAGAAAGAGTCAAAGACATGGTTCTAAATCAGCATTCTATTCAAATCATTGAAGTTGCAAAAAAACTATTGAGTAACAAAACAGTATAATGCTATCTAATAGTTAAGAAACATAAAGGCCAAATTACAAGGGCATAGTCTATGAGTATTTACAGTTATCTAACAAAATGAAAGGCCTGGTGTCTTCGTTCTTCTTTTATAGATATTTTGAACTCCTACTTTGAAAGAAGAAGCAATATATATAGCTAGAGGATTTCACCATTTGAAGGAGTGTAACCGAAAAATATTCTACATCATGAATGATGATGCTCGCATAAATGACTCACCATGGCCGTTGTAATAGAAAGATTCTTGAGCATGAACCCAATCATTCATGATCTAGATGCATTCTCTGTAAATGATGGCAGTGGTCTTGGCCTACCCTATCAAAACAAGTGTCACCTCCTAGCAAAGGCAGTTAGAACACGCAACAGTATATGGTAGCTTGGCATTCGCACCACTCCTTTTAATGAAGATGCATCCAAGGGAACCGTGGCGACATTTCATAGACCGTAGTTCATCCTCCCCATCCTTTGATAAGAGATTGTGATGAGAATACATTTGGAAAAAGTTTTACTATTGGCACTGCTTGAGGGGCCTGCCACAAGTTTGCATGGGTGGAGGTTACGTGGCATGCGGTCGAGGCCCGACAAAGAGTGGTATGAAAGAAGGCTTAATGTGCCCGATTTACTGACATGTGGGGGCATAATGGGGCTCATAAGAGAAGGGCAGGGAATCTCTCCTTTGGTGAGTGATTAAGTGAAACGTGGCGGTAGTGAGTCGAGACAGCTGAAAAACTAGCATGGAGGCTTTTAAGAACATCGGGTGCAGTTGGAAGTCGAGCAAAACATCAAAAACAACTCGAAGGGAGCATGGGGTATATTAAATATCCACAAATAATAAGTCTTTCATACATCTTCATAGAATATTACAAAGAATAAAATATTAAAAATTATTTTATACTATAATCATTTGACATCGATCCTTAGAGTAGAAATTAAAATTTTAGAGTGGCTATTTTTAATGAAAATGTGATCAATTTCTACTTCCTTTACATATTTGGATTGAGGAACAATGTTAATACTTGTGGATCAATAAATATTTTTTATCATTGCTAGGTAAAACATGAATTTTAGGTATGATACCCTCATGTAGTGGATGCCCTAAGGATAGTCATTTTCCATTTACCTTGCACATTTTCCTATAAGGAATGAGTAATTTTTATCATTGCATAAGTTTATTTAGAGACTTTTTCTTAAAATATATGAATATCTCACTAGATGAGAAGAAAAAGCTTGTATGAACTATAAAAAGCTATATATAATGAGAAATCACACCTTGTTGTCCAATGTGTACACTGAAGATGCGTGGAAGGTCGATTAGGTAAAAAATTTCCCTATTTTTTGCATAGGTTTATGCAATATCCATGAGGTCAATTTTTAGGCCATTTAGAAAAGGATGTTTGTGAAAAAAGGGTCTCAATGAAGTGATAGCTTCAAATCAGTTATGTGTCCACTTATAGGGATCTAAACACAACAAAAATAAAATCTTTGAATTATGAAGATACTCAAGTTTCATTATCAACAAGCTCATGTTATGTTTTCAATAGGGAGAGTGGGAGAAATAGAGGTAGAGAGAGGGATATAAAGAGGAAGAGATATATGGGGAAAGGGTGAGAGAGAGACAAAGGGGTAAGAATATAGAGATAGAGAGGAAGGTAGAGATGGAGATGGAAATTTAGATGTAGATGGAGAAGAGGGATATGGATAGAATGAGAGTGAAAGATAGGGATATAAAGATGAAGATATATAGGGGAAACAGTGAGAGAGACAAAGAGAGATAGAGGGGTAAGGAGATAGAGATAAAGAGGAAGGTAGAGATGGAGATGGAGATGGAGATGGAGATGAAAATTTAGATGGAGATGGAGGAGAGGGACATGGAGAGGAGAGGGAGAGATAAAGAGAGAGGATAGAAGGATAGTTGGAGATGGAAGAGATAAATAAATAGGGATGGAGAGAGGGAGATATTAGAGAGGTTGAGATAGATAGTGAAGAATGGATAGGAAGGGAGAGAAATAGAGAGAGGAGGGAGGAAAAGTAGAGAGATAGATAGAGGGAGTGGTCTTGAGAGAGATACAAATAGAAAAAGGGAGCTTGATAAGGATATAAAGGATATTTAGAGATAAATATAAATTTGGAAAGATAAAGAGGTTGAGAGATAAGTAGAGATAGAGATGAATATATAGAGGGGGAGATGGAATGAGAAAGGAAGAAGGAGAGGGAGAAATAGAAGGAGACAGGAAGAGGGAAAGGGAGAGTGAGAAATAGATATAGAAAGGGGAGACAATTAAAGAGGGGGGAGAGAGAAATATAAAGATATAGGAAGTGTTATGTAAAGAGGTAGTGAGGGATACACATAGAGAGTAGGAGAGATGCATGGAGAGATAGAGATAGTGAGAGATAAAGGAGATGATCAAGATAAGTAATAGAGAGAGATAGAGAGATAGAGAGGGAGAGAGATAAATAAATAGATAGAGAGGGGGAGAGAGGGAGATAATTTTAGAGAGAGGATATAGAAGTAGATAGAGGATATAGAAGTAGATAGATCTAGAGATATTGATAGGGAGAGAGGGAGAGACAGGGATATAAATAGGGAGAGATAAAAAGTAATATATAGTGGGAAAGATAGAGGTGAAAGAGAGAGATATGTAGGGAGAGATAAGGAGATAAAAATAGGAGAGAGACATAGATATGGACATGGACATGGATATTGAGAGAGAGAGAGCAAAAGAGAAAAATAGAGATATAAAGATGGAGAGACAAATAGAGAGGAAGAGAATGAGAGAGGGAGAGATAAAGGGATAAAAGATAGAGATGGGAAGTTAGAAAGAGGTAGAGAGGAGATATATTTATATATAGAAAGACAGTTAGGGAGAGGTAAATCAATGGGGATATATATATATATATATAGATAGGAAGAGAAATAGATAGATCTCTTTATATGTCTATCTCCCTCTCTATCTACAAGTTTCTCATTTTCTCTTGATGTTCCCCTTAGTCTCTCTCCCCTAATTCTCTTTATTTTTCTTCTCTTCTCTATTAGTCTATCTCTCTTTTTCTCCCCTCTCTCTCTTTATCTCTTTATATTTCTATCTCTCTCTATATATTTTTATCTCCTATTTCTCTTTATCTATCTCACTCTCTCTATGTGACTATATATCTATGCCTCTCCTCTTCTCTCTTTTCCACTTTATCTTTTTTATCTCTCTTTCGATCTCCATATATTTGTCTCTCCCTCTTTATTCATTGATATCTCTACCTCTATATCTATATATATGTATATCCTTTATCTCTTTATATATATCTTTTTCTCCATGTATATCTATCTTTTTTCTTTCTCTCTAACTATATCTTTGTTTCTCTTTGCTCTCTTTTTTATCTCCCTATCTCTATCCATTTCTATCTTTGTTTCTCTCTCTAACTATTTATATCTCTTTTTCTATCTTCCTCTCTCATCCTTTGTCTCATTTTATCCCCATATCTTTCTCTCTTCCTATATTTTTTTTTCTCTACTTTCCTCTCTATATCTTATCCCCATCTCCCTCTCCCTTCTCTCTAGATCTATTTTTCTCCTTAAGTGTGTAATGGGTACACTCAATAAAAATTAAAGGTGAATTATCATATCCTTAATAAAATGACTTGCTACCCTACTCATAACTACCTAAGATCATGTATTATTCTTGGATTGCTAGCATGAAATAACAAATCAAAAGTTATCCTTCCTCTTTCTCTCTCTCACTTTATAACTTTTAATTCAAATTTTATGTTTGAGATTCATTTTATTATATAAATTAAAAATATAATTATTCTACCATATTAAACTTTTAGTAAGATAAAATAATTTTTAATTATTATTTGTAATTTCATAAAACATAAATAATAAAAATTAATTTTAAACTTAAATTTAAATAAAAAAATTAAATTAGAATAAAATAAATGTAAAATAAAAAAATATCAAAATCCAAATATTAATAAAAATTATAATTTTGAAAAATTAATAATAAATAATAAAATTATTAAATTAAAAAAAAGAAGTATTTTTTTAATTCATTTGAATAGAAATATTAATAAAATATATACCTAAAATATATAATTAATATATTACAAAGATAAACTCAATATTAACAAATAAAAAATTATTACAAAATTGAACATAAATATAATTAAATGATTAAACAATTAAATTTTAAAAATTAAAACTGTACTTTAAATAAAATATTCAAAATGTTAAAGCTAAATTTTTTACTTTTATATTAAAAATTACAACACCAAATTTTAAAATAAATGATACCTATTAATTTTTTTATTTCTTATAATTTATTGATTTATTTAATTCAACTTATCTATATATATGTGAATAATTATTAAAATAAACTTAAATTAAATCTATTTTTTTAAAACATATAATTTATTATTTATTATTTATATATTATTCTTATTTTATATTATAGTATACTAATCATTAAAATCTTAAAAAATAAATAATATTGAACAATTTCTAATTATATAATTAACTATGTACATGCATTATATTTATTATATTTATATTTTAAAATTAGAAGAAATATAAAAACCTATTTTGAAAAATTTAAAAGAAAATGTAGTTGCATTATTGTCCCACCTTTTCCTAATTTAAAACTAAGATTGGATAAGAATGCAATTTTTAAAAAAAAATATATATTATATTTTTTAATATTTTAAAAAGTTTGATGTTGAGATCATTTCATTGTCCTCGTCATCCACTTCATATAAGAAAATATCAACATTTTAGAAAGTTTGATGTTAATATCATTTTAGTCATCCTCGTCATCCACTTCATATAAGAAAATATTAACATTTTATAAAGTTTGATGTTGACATCATTTCAGTCATTCTTGCCATCCACTTCATAAAGGAACGATTTGGGCATTGTTATAGTAAAATATATATTTTATCTTATCAAAATAAAATAAAGAGATTTTTTTTTCTTCATCATTTCAAATGATTTATGATTTATAATTCAGATTTTTTGTTTGGTAGTGAACACAAATATCTCTTTAATTAGTAGCAAAAAAAAGTTAATTAAGGTAAAATAAAATTGGAACGATACATAGAAGATTAGCATGGCCCTTGCCCAAGGATGACACACATAAATCAAGAAATGGTCCAATTTTTTTTGTTTCCTCTTTCTCATTTTCGGGCTAGTTCTAGTTCCAGTGTTCACTTGGAGGATTCTTGATATGTTTCTATATTAGCTTGATTATGCCCTTATTTTGTGTCTTTGGGGCTTTGCATACTTGTCTAGATTTTTCTAGATTGGCAGATGGTGGGTGGTTTTTCCCTTAACTTCTGGGTACATTCCTCTGGATGGGTTTTGAGTATGCAAACTACCATTTTGTATCTCTATTTTGGCTCTCTTGGTAGTACCGGGATTGAGTTTTACTTGGAAAGATGTAAACTTTTATTTAGGTTAATAAAATTTTAGTGACTTGGCCACTTATTAAAAAAAATGTTGGTGCATGCAATCTAAATTTTGAATCCAAATAAAGTGGCAAATAAATTATATGAACTAGTTGTGTGTTGCATATGATACAAATTATGTTGTAATCTCTTGTATCAAACAAAAGATGAATACAATGAAGAGTGTAATGACAGTTGTGTGTTTGATGTTTATTGTAATGAGAGCAATGGCCGGCATTGAGGCATCTCCTCTGCTTTCATCTATTCATTAGTTTGCAGTATTTGCCACTACTTCTAGCAGCCCAAATCCAGAACATAATCCGGATTCTCCACCATCAGTAGTATTTTCCACTACTCCAGGTGGCCCAAATCCAAAGCATAATCCAGATTCTCCACCATCAGTAGTATTTTCCACTACTCCCAGGCCCCAGGGCCCAAATACAAAGTACAATCCAGATTCTTCACCATCAGTAGTATTTTCCACTACTCCCCATCCCTCGGGGCCCAAATCCAAAGCATAATATGGATTCTCCACCATCAATAGTATTTGCCACTACTCCTAGCGGCCTAAATCCAAAGAATAATTTGGATTCTCCACCATCAATAGTAATTTCCACTACTCCTAATAACCCAAATCTAAAGAATAATCTGGATTCTCCACCATCAGTAGTATTTTCCACTACTTCTGGTGGCCCAAATCCAAAGCATAATCCAGATTATCCACCATCAGTAGTATTTACCACTACTCCTGACAGCCCAAATCCAAAGCATAATCCAGATTCTCCACCATCAATAATATTTTCTACTACTCCTAACGACCCAAATCCAAAGCATAATCCATATTCTCCACCATCAATAATATTTTCTACTACTCCTCACGGCCCAAATCCAAAACATAATCTGGATTCTCCACCATCAATAGTATTTGGAGCTACTCCTGGCGACCTATATCTAATCCATAATTAACATTCTCCACCATCAGCTCCAAATATTTATGCTCACTTTAATCTCTTATTCGCTCAATGTTCGAATAACCCATCTGATTTGTTGTACTACTGAGGAAATTCAGAATCTGTTAAATAAAGTAATCAATTCAAATTTAACTTGTATAATTTATTTTTGATGTGCTTTATGCTATTGATTTATTTATCCAAGTTTATCTGGTGTATAAGTTTCCTACTTATTATGAGACTGTACATGGCCGATTTATTTATTAAGCTCTTTATAGGAAGTTCATTTTCCTCCTTAATCTTGTTTTCTTCAGTGAAGATAACAGTCTTTCGAGAAGAATTTGGCTATATTATTTTTCTGAACTTTTCCCGTGGTTTGATACATCCTTAAAAATGATTGAACATAATGGAACTAACTAGAGATTTCATTAATCAATTATCAATAATATGGTGAATAGGGTAAACTTCATAAATTAGAGAAAACATAGATGGATGAAACACTTAAAAATGAGGTTTCAATAGTAAGATTGCAATATTTTCAATTTTAAAAATTTTATTATAGATGTGCCAAATTCTTGAACATCTTAATATTTAATATTTTTAGGAATAAGTGTTCAAGTTCATTTATTTGCAATGTTTTCCAAAATTCTTCCAATTTATATTTAATTCGGCTCTAGGAAAATTCATCGCCAGCAATTCACCGATGGAAAATTCACCACCAACAATTCACCGTGAGAAAATTCACTGCCATGACAAATTCACTGCCAAATAAAATTCACCGCGAGCAATTCATCGAGGTGGAAAATCAATCGCATTAATTTTTTTAATGTATATTTCCAAAACTTTGATTTGTTTTTGGAAAAGAATAATTTGATTTATGATGATAAAAATAAAAATATTTTTGAATATATATATTTCTTCAATATATTTTATCATAGATTTTTCAATATATAATAATAAAAATAAAAATATTTTTCAATATATTTTATGATAATAATAAAAAATAAATCAATTTTTAATATATTATCATTTTAAAAACATTCATATCAAAATAAACATAAAAAATATTAAAAAAATTAAATTCTCAATAAATTGTAAAGAGAAAATTATTTTTTTGTAAAAAAAATTTCAAAGTTCTCGAAATATATATTAATATGGTTAATTTTCCGCGTGGGTGAATTGTTGGCGGTGAATTTTTCATGGCGGTGAATTTTCCTTCCCACGGTGAATTGCTGACAGTGAATTTTCCATCGGTAAATTGCTGACGATGAATTTGCCGTATGCCATTTAATTCATTAGTCTAAAATCATTTGATAAGGTTTTCCATGGATTGCTAGTTGAACTAGTATATTACATTTTCATGCTACTAGATACTTTTTCCATTGATTCCCAATGTTGCACCAACCTTCTCCATTCAATAATGGCTCCTACATGCAAAACCATACAAGCTATATAATTCAATTTTTTATTTCAATTATGTTCTTTGTTTCGATTTAAATTTGAGATCCCACAATCTTGATCACCCTCTTGAATTCAAACATTACTAATTGTGATCATGAAGATACCTTCCACCAATTTTCTTGTACATTCTTCATTTTCAATTAAAATTTTAATCCTTTTATTAGTTTTTTCACTCAATAGATAATTAAGAAAGCTATAGACCATCAAGTTATTAGTTTATATTCTTCACCAAATGTACACAAATTAGTAGGTGTAGTTCAAATTTAAATTTTGTTAAAATCAATTAATTTTTTTTTAATCATAGTTCATCCTAATAACTTTTCCAAATTGAAACATGTCCAATAATCCTTTGTCATGAGAACTAAAATTAAAACCTATCATCAAACCCTAGCCATAGTTTACTAAACTCCTACACTTTTAGATAGAAATTATATTAGGGGAAATTATTAGAATAAACTTGTAAAAAATAATTCTAAATGATACCCTAATAAAATTTAGTAAGCATTAAAAATGTCTTGATCTCAATTATAACCTCACAAAATGAATTTGAATAAAAAAGATAAATATTTTATGACTTTGTAGAAATGAAAGATTATATTGGATAATTGGACAAGATTATCTTGGATAATTGGGCTGCTAACCCTTGGGTTTGAAGTTTGGAAGTCTAAAAATCCCTACATTGAGATTATGAAAGAAAAAATTAAATTATTAAATAAATTTAAGGGAAATTATTAAAGTTTGTAAAATTACCTTAAACATAGGCTTCACACCTTTTTCTTTAAATATTTGATACATAGTTTATTCTCATATTTTTTGTAAAATTAAAAAAATTATTCAATTTTAAAATATATATAATGCAAAACTTGCATAATTCATCTAGACTTCAAAATGTTTGACTTTTATTTTGGTTGTCTTCATTTTTGTTGATTTATTGATTTATTCATCCACTTATACTTTGAATGAGAATATTATAAAACTAAATGAAAATAATTAATATTGTAGAGTTATTCTATACTTCCATACTTCCAAATCTGAGTTAAGAAATCTAGAGCTCTAATAATCTCTATTTTCGAAAGTGTGACATTTGAAAATAAAATTTTAAAGCAAGTGAAATATGAGATTGTGAGATTGTTATTTTCCCTTCAACTCTTGATTCTTGGTCTAGAAGTCATAGATTCCACTAGTCTAACTAATCCTTGCAAATAATTCAAAATTATAACTTACTTTAACATAAGCTAAACTACATAAGCTATTTGGAAGAATGGATTTTGACTTCTATTCTTGAATTTGGAATGTCCTAGGAAACACCAAAAATATTTGTAAATGCATAATGTACTTGAATTTTTTTATAGTGTATTCATTTTGTTTTATTGAATTTTTTTCACAATAATTTATTTATGTTTTGTAGGCCTCATTAATTTTAAAATCTAGAAAAATGAATTGTGAAGGTTTGGTTCCACTATCTAGGATCAACTTGATATGTGATGTTTATCTAATATATTCCTAGGTCATGTAGATGTTGATGAATTTGAGAGAATGATGCATGAAGATGCCATTATGAGTAGAGACATTACAAAGGAGATGACTCTACTAATCTTAACCAACCATCTCCTTTGTTCATTACCCTTTCTTAATCAAATCACAAAACATGTAACCTATTCCATTATGATGAATCTATCACCAACTTCATGGGACTTAAAGATCATGTATACCTCAAGAAGCATGGATCATGTCTCCAAATTATTATAATTTCTACAACCAAATAGTCACAGTATAAATCATTTTAAATTCCAAAGGATCAAGCATTTGTATGAATCAATATGTTTCATATGCCTAATCTCACCATTTCAATTCTAAGTACCACAAATCCCCATAGCCAAAAATCCTAAATTGCAAACTTTATAGAGGTTTAAAAATCTAGTCTTCAAAATACAAGGGCCTCAAAGAAAAAATCCTCAAATCTAAGGCTAGAAGTTAGTGTTATACAATCCCTACAACCTAAAATTTGGAAATCCACTTTGACCCCAAAATATGATAATCCTAAATGTAATAAATCAAAATATTTAATAAAATATCTATTAAGTTAGACCACAAAGATCTATTAAGTTAGACCACAATACTCATTTGAGTTCCAAATTTTGGAAATTTGGATATTCATTCTAAAATACAAAAAACCCCTATCCATAAGCATAAGTATCTACAATCTACTAGGCTAATAGAGGGTAAAATACACAAAAATAAAAACAACCGTCACATTCGATAAAATAATTCATATTCGAACCCAAACAAGGTGTGCAAACATCTTGGTGGGTAAACCCACAAAAGTGGTTTACAATTCCAGTGAGGAAGGAAAAGTTGCAAAAAATGACCCCATGGAAAAAAAATTGGTTTATGGAGGTTTGAACGAACTTTTGGTTCGAGCGAACCTAAAGGGGGTTCGAGCAAACCTAAAAGGGGTTCGATAGAACCCCCCTTCGAGCGAACCCATTTAATGATGGGGCCCACCATTCCCAGAAAAAAGCCAAAAGTGAAGGCTTGTGGAAAGGGGATTCTCTTGAACCTTGGTTCAAGAAAACCCCTAGGGGTTCGAGCAAACCCCCTGGTTCGTTCAAACCCCCCTTTTCCCCCTTCTCCCCCTCAAGCACCAAAAAAGTCCTAAATTTTGGGCTTTGAAGCTCGGGTTGAGGATGAAAATGGAGGAGACTTAACAGACCCAACTAGATGATGGTAGTCCTTGAAACAAGCTATCCAACAAATACAATTTTAATATGTTTTAGTTTTATTATGTATATTTTTTTTTAGTTCTATTAGACATAGGGTTTTCACCAAAAATCGGGCTCTTTGTTCTACACATGTAGAAAAATAGAAAATTATCATTTTATTTTTTTGAAAAATATGAGTGCACTAGATATTGAAGTCCTTTCACTCCAACAAAAAATAAATTAATTTCAATACATACAAAAAAGTTACACGTTATACGGTCCGCCTATGTTTGAATTGTAATTAAATTGACTTCAAAACTTGATTAAGGAAAAGAAATTAAATAAAACACTATGAAACCAATTGGAAGCACTAGATATCGTAGTTACAAATCTAAATTAAAAAAAAGAAAAGAATTTTATCCTTCATGGAAATTTTTTTATACATTATACAGTGAGTGTCACTCCTTAAAAAAGTTATTTACTAAAAAAAACTAGTTTTCGAAGAAGATGGAAAAAGAAGTGCAATCCAATTCCAAATTTTTTGAAAAAAATATATTTAGAATCTACAGACAAAATTTCACAAATCACTAGTTTGCATCATCTTCAAATTCCTCACGGTTTAGCTGCTATAGGTGCCCAAAAGTGAAGATTTAGTTAGAAAAACGTATTTCATTGTCTAGTTTGGCCAAAAATTGTAAACCAGTATTATGGGATTGCCCTAAAGTCATGCCTCCTATTGGTCTTACTATTGGTAATTTGAGGTCTTGATTAGTTCCAAAACCTTTTTTTTATTAATAGTTGGGCATGTGCAAGATCATCATGGAAAAAACAGGCCCTTAAGTGGCAATAAAATTGAGAAAAATCAGAGTTAGGCAACTTGACGTAAAAAAATGAATAAGTTAACTATATTATTTCAAAAATATGTAAGAATAGAATCTATTGCAAATTGAATGTAATTTCTAAACTACTAGTTTTATTTTTTATTTTTAAAAATCTATTTAGTGAAAATTTGAAATTTCAATGCAGTAGTACTTAAATTTTAGGGAAAAATAAGAAGTAGGTGTATGTCTAACCACCCTAACCACAATAAAATGATAATATTTTAGATATAAGTAGAATACTCATGTCCCGATGTGATGCATATTTTTTTATAATTTTTTTCCAAGTAAATAATCAATTATGATTTTTTTATTACAACTTTTTAAAAATATAAAAAACTCATACGTCTGACCACCTTAAGTTGTTCAAAACTTCATGAAATTCATTTTTTTTTTTAATCCTATAGTATGTGAAGCATAGAATGTGACACATGTTTTAGATTCAAAAAATGTGATACCCTTTGAAAGCTATATATGTTTTTCAATCAACATGTCAATCAGGACTTTAGTCGTAATTCAAATAGAAAATGAATAATAATAATTTATTAAATTCAAAGTAAAGCATAATTTATTTGGTGGAAAGCTAAGAATCTCCTTTAAAAACCCTTTTATTTTTATCAAATTTGGGTAAAAAAAAAGTTGTCAGCCACATAGGCCATCATATCACTTACATAGCGCCACTTTTTGGCCCATCATGATCCTGCACATGCCCAGCCAATAGGCTATATGTTTGAAATTTCCATTGAGATTTTTGTCAGCCCAGCCATGAATAGAATTTATTAGCGCTGAAAATCTCCCAGCTAGTGGCGAGTTCCCCAAGGTTTTTCATGACGATGTGGATTTGATAATTACGTGGGTTGGTTGTAGTGGAGTTGGATGCTTCGATACACAGAAGTAGAATGGTAAGTGTTTTCTCGCGTGAGGGTTAATGCATCATGGCGTTGTTGTAAGATGGTGTGGGAGGAAGTAAATGCGATATTCAATGTTGTAATGTGGGAAAGTATAATCTGAAATGTGTGATAAAATATATTGATTAAGTTGCATTGTCGAAAGAGTCATCGCGGTGTTGGTTTGATAGTAGACTATGCAAAAAATCATCGCCTTTGAATATGTTTTATAACATATTGGAGGGTTTTAAAACTGTTGTTCTCCAGAATCTATAAGTTATTTTACATGGGTATTTTTCATTTCTTCTTTTTATATGTTTGTATCTTTGGCGTTATACCCATTTTGAAGGCTTCAAAGAGATGATGGCTCTGTATGGATGGAGAAATTGCAAATAAATGTTTATTCTTTCATAAAAAAATATGGTTAGGGTTATTAATTTTTTTCCCTTTGTTTATTGTTTATAGTTATCTTTGTGCATCTTTGGTGTTATACCCTTTACCATAGGAGCAATTGTAGTTAAATGTTCTTTATTTCATCAAAAAATATGGTTAGGGTTAGTAATTTTTTTTCTCTTCATTTATTGTTTTTAGTTATTTTTGTGCATCTTTGGCGTTATACCCATTACCATAGGAGCAATTACAGTTAAATCTTCTTTCTTTCGTCAAAATATATGGTTAGGGTTAGTAATTTTTTCACCATTCATTTATTGTTTTTAGTTATCTCTATCCATCTTTGGCGTTAAACCCATTAACATAGGAGCAATTACAAATTAACATAGGAGTAATTGCATATATATATGTAGAGGGTTAGTATGAAAGCACAAAGATATTCAAGATAAAATTATTTTAGTGGTTGTTAAGTGCTATTCTACTAGCTCTTTTAAAATTTCTCTATTTGTCTATAATATTTAGTTCCAAGTAATGTAGCTCAAATTTTCAATTAAGTCTATGGCGTTATACCCATTTTGCACAGGTTATTGCTACCCATTGGCTTTACGAGCTCTATTTAATATGGGTTTGCTTCCAAAGAATGTAGCTCAAATTTTGAATTGAAAAGTGAACTCTTACATAGATTGCTTGTCTTGTATCAATATGTTTAATGTGGTTTTTCGATCATCTATCATTTACCTTTGATTCTTAAGTGTTTTTCTAATAGTTATTTTACAATTTCTCTGTTTTGTCTACAATATTTAGTGCCAAATAATGTACCTTGAATTTTGGATTGACAAGCCAACTATTACATAGATTTATTGTGTTGTATCAGTATGTTTTATGATATTCTTTTTTCCAGTTTCACAAAGGAAGTTGTTCATTATCATAGATTCCCTCTTCTATTCTTTATATGTTAGTAAAAATGGTCATCAAATTGACAAGCCAGCTATTGCATAGTGAACAGTTTGCTTTGTGGAACCATTCTCCTTTCGTGTATTGAGGAAACTAGCTCCACCACTGCCAACCCACTTAATTAGCAAGCTCCACCGCTTTCATAAATAACCCTCGGTAGTTTGTTGTAGGGAGCTTCAAGCAGATGAGAAAAAAAGAATATCATGAAACACATTGATACAAGATTTGAGCTATGTTCTTTGGTAATAAATATTGAATAAAAAATAGACAAATTGTATAAGAGGTGTTAGAATAACACTTATTTTCTACTAAATCTTATTGACAAAAAGGGAAATTGTATTGAATTCCTTGAAACATAGATAAATGCATATACACATATATGTATTGAATTCCTCATTTCATATTTAAAAATATACATATAGGCAAAAATATATATCCATATATATAGACCAAGACCACTGTGTCTCATTTAACAATGCAACAACAATTTATATATACACATGTATATCTAAACATATGTGTATGCTATATTTATTTGTATTTATGTAGACTTTGATTAAAAAAGAGTTAAAAATAACATATATAAGTATTATTTAGCTTATGAGAAAATTGCTACAATGCAACCATAGCATTAAATGATATAGCATTGAGATGTTGTTAATAACACAGAATTTAATGGCACAGTACGTGTAACATATTCATAAAAAATATATAAAATTGTTTGCACTTTTCTAGTGCAATGAGCTTATCGAAACAAAATACATTAAAAAACACCAAAAACAATGCACAAAACTATATTTCAAGCCAACAACAATGTAATTTTTTGAGGCTACAAACATTGAATATTGCATTTGTTTTCTCCCACTATCTTCATTTCCATTGTCCAGCACTACGAGCAACCATTTACCACTGCTTTTATGTTCAAAGGTGGCCAAGAGCCCCTTTTTGCATATATAGGCATGTCAATGACTACATAGTCAAGAATAAATCTAGTATACACATCTATTTAGATATAGCAGTGTATATATAAATAGATATATACATGTGTACATATGGATATATATATATGGTTATATGTGTGTTTTTTAAATGTGTAGGAAAAGGACAAATTCAATGCATATATCTAGTTAATCATTTTTATTCTTATTATTGTATATCCTATTGTTTGGATAAGAAATGATGAAGGGATCAACTAGCAACATATACAAATATTTGCATATAGGTATATGTAGAAATATAGTAAAAAATGCATGCATACATATATAAGAAAGCTCAAAGATAAATAGATACATATAGGGATATATACATTTGCATTTATCATTTTTATTCTTGTTGTTGTATCTCCCGTTGTTTCAAAAATATTTAAAGTAGAATGGTTATACCGATTTTCATTTAATCAAATTAGTAAAATGGTTGAAAAATTATCGATATTTATAATTTGTCTACCAGTTTCCATTGGGCGTTTTAATACATTAATCTCTTATTTTCATTGTGAAATAGATCTCCCAATCAGTCAACTCAAATTGCAACATTTTCTCCTTGTAAAAGTTCCCACAACTATTTCTACAAAATTGGGCTTTGTGGATGGGTCTTTAGAGCCCCCCAAGATTATTTTATTGAAATACCCCATAGCTTCCACTGTAGAGTCCGTCTCTGAGGGTTTCAACCGCCAGCCTTTAGATCCTGATTTTGTAAGTTTACATTTCCTTTTTTGTATACCTGTTGCAAATTTGATGTTATTGTTTCCTTCCTCTTTTGTGTTCAACCTGAACATTGCCTCTCAATTCCTTTAATTTTATGATTCTCAAATAAAGAAACACACACCTCATACTCTTTTTTTATTTATGTTTCCAGTTTTCTTGGCTTTAATGTGTATACACACATGGCTGACCCTGATAAAACATATAGATGTGGAAGTAGATACAGATTGATCTCTTTTCCAGCACATAAAAACATCCCTTTACAACCTTTGTTTTCCTTACTCCTTTTATCCATTTGGTGTGATCAAGTACATTTTCCTCAATTGAACTTGTCTTTGTAGGCTACAAAGAAACAACCAACTTGGACTTCATAGAATTCTACAACAATGCAATCAGATGTTAATAAGAAAGAATTTAACAATACAGTGTGTGGAACATGTTCATAAAAAAGATATAAAATTGTCTATACTCTGCCACTCCAATCAGTTTATCATAATGGAAAACATTGAAAAATACCAAAAAAATGCATAGCACTATTTCAAACAATTAGTTGCCATATCTGCACATCTTTGGCATTATGTTGATCAGACCTGAAAATACTCAAAAATAACCTAATAGAATTGAACTATAGTATTCAACTGTATAGCATTTAGATGTTAATAACAAAATGTTTTATAATGCAGTATGTGCAACATGTTCATAGAAAAGTTGAAAAAATATTTGGACTATTCTAGTGCAATGTGTCTATTGAAAATCAATACATTGAAAAATACACAAAACAGTGCAAAAAACTATGGTAAGAGCTTCAAAGCACATGATCATAATTTAAGGAAACCATTCAATAGTACCCTTCCTATTATGTTGGTAATTACAATGAAACAATGAATGTATTAGTTTATGTATGCAACAGTTATATCTTGTGTTTCTGTGTGTGTGTGTATGTATAGATATGTGTGTATATATATATGTATATATATGTATATATATATGTATATATATATGTGTGTGTATATATATGTATATATGTATATCTATATGTATGTATATGTATATATGTAGTGCACAAAACTATTGTAAGAGCTTTGAAGCACATGATCATAATTTAAGGAAACCATTCAATAGTATCCTTACTATTATAATGGTAATTATAATGAAACAATGAATGTATTAGTTTATGTATGCAATAGCTAGATCCTTTGTTTGTGTATGTGTGTGTGTGTGTATGTATGTATATTTATGTATATATGTATATATGTATATTTGTATATATACACAAACAAGATGTGTGTGTCACCTTTGATTTCATCTACATATGCATCAATTTATAGTAGCTTCAACTATATATTTAGAATACTACATGTGTTTGGATGTCATATACATAAACAACAAACCAACCAAAAGTTTGAAACGTAGTCCTCTAGATTAACATTGTTAAGTGCATATTTGCATGGTGAATTTAAAAAAAATTGTATTGCTAAGAATAAAGAACCCAATAAAAAATATCAAAAATTTTCTTCCATGTCTAAAGTTGAGAAGGATGCAAATCAAAAAGATAAATTCAATTTTGCACCTGATTCGAGCTACATTATTTAGTACTAAATATTATAGAAAAATCGAGAAATTGTAAAAGAGCTATTAGAAAAACACTTAAGAATCACAGGAAAATGATAGATGATAAAAAACCCACATTAAATAGATCTTTAAAATTGGAGAATAGAAGAGGTGAACTATGATAATATGTAAACAAATTGATCACAAAGAACATATAACATTTTTTATTCACACAAAACGCAAAACAAAACATACCTTCACATCTACAAAACTAATTTTATCTTCAATACCTTTATGTTTTCATACTAACCCTCTGCATATATATATATGCAATTTCTCTTATGTTAATGTGCATTTAAAAAATATACATATTTAGTGGTAATTGTATGTGTATGTTTATGTAGTATAACATTAAAAAAATAATGCTCACAAAAAAATATAACATGTCTCATCCACACAAAACACAAAATTGAGCATACCTTTACAACTACTAAAGTAATTTTTTTTTGAATATCTTTATGCTTTCATACTATTCAAGCTACATTCTTTGCTACTAAATACTATAGAATAGTGAAATTGTATAACAGGTATAGTTCCTCCTATTGTGTTCATTTCCATCATGCAATAACGTAAGAAATCATTTTCTCTTCTACTTCCGCCTATCTAGGTGGCCCAAACCTCTAGCACTACCATCCCACGTTCTCAACAAACTCCACCTCCATGGACCGTCATGGTGAACAGCCCTAGGAAACTCATCGCCAAACTTCTAAACATATTTATTTTTTGTGATGAAGAATATTTTGCATGCTTGGGATAATGAAAATATTGGTAGGAAACTCCAAATAGATAGGCCAGAGATAATTTGGTAGGTATGGAAAACTTAGGGTATATAGGCACAAAAAAAATGCAAAATGTAACATAGTTGCACAACTTTGGACTAGTTGTGTGCATCCAATATTATATTATTGTGAACGTGACATATAACAATAGTGAAATAGTGAAAATGGTTAACACAAGAATCTATAGAATACTTGTATATATATTCCAATGTTCAAACCATGTTATTCCTCTTGTGATCATCTATAGATATACATTTATATACACATAGATACACATATATTTTGCTATATGTTTATGTGTAATTACTAATTTAAATATATCTATGGTTATACATGTGTATTCATATATGCTAATATGGTTGAGCTTGTATATGTATTCCTAGGCCGCCTGAATACATTCAAGTTCAATAGTCCAATCAATTGCTGAAATAAAAAAGGCTAAAAAATAGCAACAAAACCATTTGTACTATAGCCAACATAAAGAGAAAATTTGTGCAAAGCACCATACAACATACTTGCAACAAGGGATAACTTTAGCAAACACACCTGCAACTCTTCCTATTGTCAATCTTCCCTTGTAGCCCCCATTGGCAATGGTAAATTCCACTCCTTTTGCCCCAGATTGTCTTCTTCGCCCAGGCTACCAAAGTGTGCATAGTAGTTTGGATAGAAACATACCGATATCAACATCACAATATATGTTAAATATACAATCTCAAATCAATCCCCCCACTGCACCAGTGCACCAACAACACCTCAAAGAAATTTTCAATGATTGCTACCTTCCTTCGGTAAAACGGTTTTGACATCGCATAGATGCATTGTCGAACCTTGTTATTTGTTAGATATGAAAAGAAAGCTACATTAGGATGCACACTCATGTATCTGGTTCAACAATAATGCGTCCTATATGTTATTCTGAAAAATGGTCCCGCCATTTCAGATCTTCAAATGGAATGGACCCAAACCCACAACCATTCTTGCTAAAAAATCTAACACGGGTTGAAGAAATGCTTATTTCTAGGGTGGCTCCAATTTAACAAGTTTCTCATACTAGAGGATGGAAGTTTAAATACAATGGTCACATAATAAGCTTTCCTCAAGGTATCTTGAATGTTGCACAACTTTTGTCACACCAATTTCAAGACTTTGAGGTTGTGATCATACGACATACCACCATTGAAGGTGGAAACTATGACTACTATGTTAATAAACATCATGTCATGGATGCATTGAAATATAAAATTCAATATGAAAAATACTACATTGATGTTGAGATTTATGTTGAGGCTCTTAATATGTTACTTGATATTGTTGTTGATGTATCTAATTTCTTGTGTACAATGGAGAAAGTATTCGATGAAGAGATGATGCCATCAACCAACTCAACAAATGTTGTTGAACATGAAAATGGATCTTCAACCTTTTCATCATTTGTCCCTTTCTTGCCAAATGCTACACGAGAGCTCCAAGAAATCAAACGGGTATTACAAATTAGAAAAAAGGAGCAAAATATCTTGTCCTGTCTTGAAATTAGGTCTTCTCCTATTAATGAATGCAACACTGAAGGTTTATTTACAATGGCTTTTCCAAAATTGTTCCCCACTGGAGTAGCACTTCCCCTCAAACCAAGGAATATTCAAATTTAGTTGCATGAATATGCCCTCCACTTAATGAGATATTTTGATCACATATTTAGAAAACATGTTAGGTAACTTAGGTATTTCCTCTACAACTGGATAATGAGACATCACAGTCAACAAAATATTTATGTCTTCATCCGAGTGGATTTGGAAGATAAAATCCTGAATTATTTGTCTCCATTGCATGAATGACTTCAAGTTGATCCTAATGACCAAATAGT
Source organism: Sequoiadendron giganteum (assembly GCA_007115665.2). Taxonomy (NCBI): domain Eukaryota; kingdom Viridiplantae; phylum Streptophyta; class Pinopsida; order Cupressales; family Cupressaceae; genus Sequoiadendron; species Sequoiadendron giganteum. Next base: position 105,455,284 of record CM021101.1, read on the forward strand.
AGAGCAACTGATGCATTTTGGTTCATCGTTGTGTGTGACACACTCTTTTTGAAACTCTTGTCGAGGCTAGCTATATGCAATGATTGAACAACTTGGGATACCTACCATTTTTTTCACTCTGAGCTGTGAAAAAACAAAATGACCTAATTTGCAAAATATTTCCTCTTTTGTGGCTCTTTTGATGATGGAGCCTTCAACAAAGACCCTGATAGATAGTTTTATTCAAAATCCACATATAACATCTTTATATTTGAACCATAGATTCTCAATTTTCTGCGAAGAGTTGATTGAAAATATTTTTCACGCAAAAGATTATTGGTATAGATATGAATGGTAACATCGTGGCTTTTAACATCTGCATGGAATTTTATGGATTCCAAAATCCCCAAACATGGACACTCTTGATTGATCCAATCAACATGATGTTACCATGACAAGGAACTTTTTTGATAGATATGTTTTAGCTTGCAATCATGTTTCCCTAAACAAATATTTTATGCAATGTTAGGAGGATCACAACTCAACTCAACCAGCCATTCAAGGCAATGATACAAAATTATTTCTCTTAAGAATTCTTGGCTTACTTTGCAATATCATAAGTTGAGAAATCATTAGCCAAACAACTCAACTGGACCTTAGAATACATTACACAATATTTTCATAACAAACCCAGCCATACCAAACCCTTTCATTCACCTTCCCAAGGCTTCTAACATGCTCACATATCTCTTCACATACTAAACACACCATCTCCCATGCATTTTTCATGCTACTTTAACAAAAGACTCAAAGACTTATTATTTTTAACAAATGAACATTCAAAGGGCCCCAAGGAACCTTTAACAGCATTTCCAATCCATTATACTTACAATCAATCTTTTATTTCAACAGCTAAACACAAGAATTCCCACTATTACTATCATAACAGCCTGTAAACACATTAAAACAGTCCTAGGACATCATTTCTTTGATAGAAAAATTCATTATTTTTATCTTCAACTTTGGAATATGAAAATATATGTTAAAATGAACCTTTTCACCAATTTTTAGACCATTCCACCAATCCAATTGAGAGAAACACAATTTTGACTACTTGTTGTCTACCCTAAGAGGGTTTCAGACCTGCACTTACAAAAATGATCATAACTTCTTCAAATCTTCATGAAATTGAGCCAAACAAAAAAAATGAAACTAGATTCATTTATCCTTCTTTTCCCATTGGTTTCAAGACAATACCAGTCCATACAAGGACGTACAACATGTTGCTATAGGACCGTTATAGGGAAAGTCTGGGAATTGCAGCAAAAAAAACATTTATAACTTTCATTCTACTCCATGAAATGAAGTGAAACAAATACCAACATGAACTAGATTCATTAAAATTTAAAACTAAACCAATTTTAGGCTCATTGATGGTCCATATAGATCGTGCCATATCAAAGAACAAGGATAACAACATTCAAACTCAAAACATTTATTGGTCTCTTACCTTCATTTCATTACATCTTCATTTTTCCCAATCCCTTCTCTTAAGATTAAACCATACAAGGTTATTTAAACCATTTACAAGCCTACCCAACCACCTACAACTATCTAACTTCCTCATATGGCCCTTCATCTTATTATTTTTGCAATTTTTCAATTCTAACAATATGACAATATGACAACTTTAACACTTTTTTTCAATTAGTTGAAAAAATGAACTCATAATAACCTAATAACCTACTTAATGACTCAAACATGTTAAATATGGTCTAAATGACCTTATGAAATGACCCAAACAACATGTAAAGAGATTATTTACAAAATGGCCTCATGGAGGCATGAATTTCACTAGGTGCTCCTGCACCATACTCCTGAAGAAAAGAAAATTCGAGTCCCATTGAATGTTGGTATGCTCCTTCTTTCTGATCTTCTGGTTCTTTTGCAATCTATCCTTCATCTTGGAAATTATCCCTGGGTCCTTCTTCCTCTTCTTCTTACACCATCTCTTCTCTAGAAAACACTCATCCTTCATGTTCCAAAAGTCCACTTCTTGGGTATATACCTCAGTAGCATCATCTATATTTGCATTCTCATCATTAAATTACCATATAACAACATTTTCAAAACCTACATCATATTCTTACAAATCTGCATACACCTCATTAGAAAACAAATCTGCAACATCTTTATTAACAACCTTATTATCAAGAATATCTTGAGCATCACTACAAACTTGTTGATGGTCAAAATAGCACAACGTTAAACAAAATATTTCCACTCTATTTCTCCTGAAAGAGATAACTGATCTAAAACCACCTATCTCCCAAGGTCTTTGTAGTTAGTTCTCAACTATGTTGTTTCATTTTGTATTCCATGCAACTATAATATTCAAGGGGCCTACTGGTAAAAAGGACACAAACTGCATGATGTGAACTAGTCTAACATTTGTTGGTGTAAAATAAATAAAAAAAGATAGATCAAAACATAAAAAAGTAAATCATAAATGTAAAATCCTTTCGATTCAAACATATAAATTTCACAATGAGCCTTTCAAGTAGCCAAGAAACTATAAAATGATATAATCCATAGACTATTTTGCACCACTATACTCATTCATAGTGCTAATTCAAAACGTACAACCATTAAAACTCAACAATCCGACAAGAACACATTGCTAGCTCATCATTAATTCACAAATCAACAAACATAAAAGAATCCTATTTACAGATAATTTAATGAAATATCTTTAAAGTCAAAATATTCTATGAATTTTGCATCAAGTAAGAAACACTTATGCACAAAATTCACTAGCACACAAATTTCTATGATTCATCAACCTTATCCTTGAACAATATCCTAGAAATAACATAACTTGTATTGAAAACTTTGTAAAGAAAATGTATATAACTATATCTTGCATAAACTATAATGTTTTTTTTTAAACTATAAAACTATTTCTTAAGTCTCCTCTAGGTGGCTAATCTTGCTTGAATGAGTCGACCTTTACAAAATGGAGAGAAAATGTATATATAAAGCTATCTATCACTAATCTCTCAAATCACAACCCAGATCCACAAATCATGGGGTGATTGGAACAATGTAAGAAGATTCTTCATCCTAATTTTCAATAGTTGATTAGATACTCCTTGTCAAAAACCTACATCCAAGAAGGGATAGGAGAACTTTTTGAAATCTCTATTTGAGAATTCATGTCATAACCCAAAAATACAGGAGAGGGAGACTATCTAGTTAAGTGTATCTCCTTGATGTTGATTTGTCAAGAGAACATGTATGAAGAAAATTATAACTCCATGTTTTTTGATCCTCCATATACTCATCATAATTGGTAATTACTCATTGAAGCATATATGTATCAGGCCCATCCAACTAGTTATCTTCAAATTTTATCCTTGCTAACTCAGAAGCGGCGAATTATTTCATATCCTTAAGCTTGATAAGTTCTCTCATGGAAGCCTTGAATTATTGCTTAACATCCATGAGTTATCCATCAAAATATCATCATCATCATCACCTTTCTACATAATTTCTTCAAATATGCCAGTCCATCTCCCCTTGATCAGTTTATCAAGGAGGAGGCCATCTGTTTTAAGAATATCCTCATTGACAAGTATAGTAATACTTGATCCTACTTCTTTAATTTTCCCATTAAGATCTTTTCCAGCCTATTGTACCTCATTCCTATGATTAAAAATTAATGAAGACCTAAATCTGATGATGTTGATGGTCTTTTTCACACAATCTACATTATCTTCTTCAAGGATATTTTGCTCCAACAAGTTTTTCTTGGGCAGCTTATTGATATCCTTTAGTTTCCTGGCATGCTTTATATATTCTTCCTCTTGTTTCTCAAGATTTTCCACATGTGTAACCATGTCATTAACCAACTCTAATGCTTCTTTATGAATCCTACAACCTTCAACAAGAAAATATTATATTTCTTGGTTCAACTTATCAATCCATCTATCCATCATTTGTACCTTGTTCCTCATTTCAATTAAACTATCATCATATTTCTTCTTCAAGAGAATAGGTTTCTCTAGAGCAGTCATTTGTGAGGAAATAGGAGAAGATAAGTTCTTCAAGAATTTATGCAATTGATCAACTTGGGACTTAAGCTCATCTTTCTTTAGCTTTTCCTAGATTATCCTTGATTTTGTAGAAGAAGCCACAATATCAATCAAGTTCAGTTGTTGATTTCTTGTGGGCTTTCCTAGATTAACAGTGCTTAATTGGTAATCCCCTATTTGCATATCTTGATTATCTTTTTCAACCATAGGGATATCATATTCAACCACAATCTCTCCAGCATTTGTTAGCCTTGTGAAATAAAGAACACTGGCTCTCTTCTTCAGCCTCTCCTTTTCTATTTCTTTTCTGAAATCCTCCCAATCAAGGGGTTGTGGTTGCACTATTTTCTTCTTCTTAATATTGAGCTTTAGTCATGTAGGAGAACTAGGGGAATTCATCACCTGTGTAGAAGAAGAGTTGGTAGGAGAAAGAGGTTTCCAAATTAGTGCCTTAGGTTGGGAGTCAAGCTCTTGTTGTTTCTCTTTCTCTCCTTCTCCTTTGTTATTTCATAGCATGCATGTGTGGTTTCAAAAGGTTTATACATTCTTGTGAATTTGAAAGAAAGGAATTTTTTGACTTTTCCAATAGGTGTTAGGGGTTAATTTGAGTTGTTTTTAGCATTAGAGTGACAAACCTTGTGGTTTCAGATCCATAAACAAAATATACTCATTTTTTTAGCTTCCTATTATCATCTTTATATTCAATGAGATTTTTAAAGATCATCTAAATATTCATTTCTAATGAAAATGCACAAACTGATGTGTAATAGATCCAAGGTGAGGCTTAGAGAGCCTCGTCTTTTGAAACCATTAACCAAAGAAATGCTAAGAACAATATATGAAAGAGATGAAGAATAAGGCAACTTGTATTATTAGGAAGGGCAAGATGTCTTTCTATAGCATGAACTCATGTTTGAGTCTCTAAATCCTCCCATATCTTCAATGCATGCATCTAGGCTAACCATGTCAAGTTTCACTCCATACAAGCACAAATTGAAAAAAATTCAACATTGGCCCCATTCACATGTCACTATGCGGGGTCAACATGAGGAAATACTATTTATGAGAGAGATAACAATAGTTGTAACATCATGAATTAACAACATTAAAAAGTACATCATGAATTAATTATGTAATGGCATAAAAATTAAAAAACATCATGAATTAATTATGTAACCATATAAGTCAAATATAATTCTATCAATAAATTCATATCAAATAGATAATATAATCACATTACTCATACATTTCAATGTCATTGATCTTCTTCTTCATCCAACTCTTTGTATTTATCATCCAATCAAGATTCAACATTGTAAGGATTGGTCATATAATCATCATCGTCATTGATATCAGTTTAGATAATGTCATCATCCACATGGATATCATCTTCATGAGAATTAACTCCTAAATGATCATGATCTAGTTCCTCTTCTTTGACATCTTCGTCAGGCACATCATCAACTAATTGTTGATCCTGATTATCATGTACATCATCTTCTATTTCTTTAGTATCTTCTTCTTCCACCACATTATACTTTACCAGCCTTCCTCTTGGATCATGTCTAACAACAAATGACCAACTTGGTTTACCTTGAACCTATGAGTAAAATACCTACTCACATTGGCTTGGAAGAACATAGGGCTCATTTCTAGCTCACTCAATCGACCTTGTATTAACCATGGTAAATCCATTATCATGTTCAATAACAGTTATCTCGAGATCATTTTCATTCAATTGTATCTTGTACCATTGGAGGATGAACATAACTAATTTGAAGGACTTAAAGTTACACTAGACTATATCATCCAAATTCCCATAGTATCTATTTTATGAGACTTTTGGATGTATGTTGCTTCTAGATGAAATATTAGTTGCCTGAAAGATTGTAGTTATCCCAGAATCACAAGTTTTCTTTGTGTCATCAAATTTTTTGATTTGAAATTTATAACCATTGCACCACATAGCCTTGTGGTGTTTCACTTTCAATATGTCAAACATGTAAAAATTATTGCATTGTCAGTTGATAAACATATTTATTCCTGGCTGAATGTATGCAAAGAAAAATAAATCAGCATATATATACATCAATATAATTGAAAATAATTAAATAATATGTGTGATTAATATATTTATACATACCCGTTTATCTCTTAAACCATATGCTAAATAAATTTCTCTTGGTGTAAAATTGGAATCTCCATTACGATGAGATTCTTTAACTAATGAAGCCAAACCTTCCATTGTTAACATGCAACTAGATTGTTGACATCATTCAATACATACCATCATCCAATCAAGATTTTTTGCGATGTACAAATGTAGTGAATCCCACTCTTGACCGACTATATAAAAAAAAAGAAATTCACAAACAATGTATAGTTAGTTAATTACCACGATATACGACCTTAATTTATAATTGATGTACCTGAAAACCTAAAATCCCATGCTACCAATGATCTTATTATCTTTCGTTGTTGGATGAATTCAAATTAAAGGAGTATGCAAAAAGAGTGAATTATGACCCTAAAGGGTACATACACTCTTGTAAGAAAAAGAAAAACCTTAGTGGATACAGTAATGTTCCTGTACCGGGGGAAGGTGTTTTTAAGAACAAAGAATACAAAGAAGCAGAGGAGGTTATAGAAAATTTTGTTGATTTTATCATGTAAAATCAAGGGTCTCTCTTAGTATTCTCATAAATTTAATGTTTCTGCCATCTACAAAGTCAAATTAGCCTTTTAACGCCATACCACTGCCATACTTGAGTATACGATATAGGCATTTACTTTTACCTCCTTACTACGGCCTCCAACAAAGTAACTCACGATAGCGTGGTAAGAGGATGGTAGTATATCATATTAGTGTTGTAGCGTGTAGGGTTGATACCTATCCCGTGATAGAGTATGGTCATCATCAATACTAGCAAAAGGAAACTCTATACTGTGGGGGTTAGAGTAAGGCCCGCAATAGAGTGGTTAAGTAAGAATACACATAAGGGAGAACTGTTATACCGTAGGGGGTTGAAATAAAGCCCACAATAAAGTGGTATATAAGATAACATACTAAATAAACATTGTGATACCACTAAGGAAGACAAGGAAGTGTGTTGTATAATAAGAACAAGTAAATATTATGTACCATGGTACTGTAGAGGAGTGAGGAGTGACATGCGACAACATGATAATCATGCATTGGAGCATTAAATGAAGGCCAATCACATTAATCAACATAAAAATATGAAATTTAGGTGAATGTGAAGTATTTGAATGATGTAGAACTTATATGGAATTAATGGAATATGATATGATAATGAAACCAAGTAGATTGTGAATTCATTTGCGCGTGGTAATGGAAGTTGAGTATAGGCGAGCTCAAGGTGTGATAGTTAGGAGAATTCTTCAAGAAAAGCAATATTTTGGGTAAGTTCTATTCTCCACACATTGAATTTTAAGCAATTGCACCTAAGAAAATATAAGTAAGAACTAAAAAAGAAGAAAAATCCAATAAAGCTTCATTATAGTCGCCATTACTTGCACTACTACTTGCTTTAGTTGATAAAGGTTATAACGGGGTCTTTAAGGATTTAGCTCAGGGGTGTAAAGACCTAATAATTCCACGGTTTGGGTGGAATCTATATTGGTATTTTTATAAGAATAGGAATGAAGGGGTCCCGATATCGAACCCATGGACTCTTGACATGGGAAAATTGATAGCTCCTAATGTGTTTATTGATATTGAGCTAATTAGAGATCTAGCCAGTATATATCATGCCCCATCAAAGGTTGTTAGGCTCCCAGATGGAGAACGTCTGATAGATATCTCCAGGGAGGCTATAATTAGGTGTTTTGACCTAAATAAGCAGGTTGTCACAAAGATATATTTGGGGAGGCCAGAGAAAAAGAATGAGAGATTAAAGAGGACTTATAGAATTGATAAAATTCCCCTACACATGAAAAGGGGTTACAAGAATAGAGTCCTTCCTATTCCATCTTCAAAAGTTGAACCCTTTCTAGTGTCTGATTTTCAGACTTATTTCAAAAACACCTATTATGCATTATGCTGAATTCTTTGATTTGATGCTGAAGACAACATGTCAATTGATTGATGAGGATGGAAATGATTATCCAACACCTTGGTTCCAATGTGGATTTTTATTTTTCTTCTATCATTAAGGAACAAGTTCATGAAGGTCTATTATAGGTTAGGGAATTTAATGCCCCTATCACTTTCAAAAAGTACTCTCTATTATGTCATCTAATTCTATTTCAAAATTAAACAAAGTGGAATAAAAGGATGAAGTTGAGCACACATGAAAATGGAGTTATGCTTCTAGTGCAAAATTGGTGCTATGTTTGGGATAGTAAGTGCCTTGAAGGTGACTTTATTGTTTTTAGAGATAACTTTTCTTGCAAAATAATTGATGCCCTTGTTTTTCCTACACCGAGGTTACCACAATATTTAAAGGAATTTATGAGACCTCTGCAATACGAACCAGACCAAGGTTCCATACACAACTATGCTAACTATTTTTTAATGCCACAATATACCATCATTAGGGTGTATGGTTATGATCAAGCCCCACATGTTTTACCAAAATTTGTGCTTAGTAGAGTACTTTTTTTGGAGTTTATTTGGAAAATGCTTCAGATGGAGCATAGTATTATGAAGAATCAGAGAAAGGGGAATTTCCTACCCAACTTAATATTTTTTGAGGAATTATCAATTGGCTCAAATATGTTGGAAGAAGTGCAGTGATTCATAAGAGCCAATTTTTCTCTTAGATTAGGAAAGGCGAGAGTATGTGATCCAGAGGGTCACATCAATAATATCAGAAGGACCCTTCTTACAAAGAGGGTGATAACATATGTATTTGATCTAGAGGAGGATGTGATAAGAAACCTAGTATAATTTTTAGATGTGTCTGAAACAAGGAAAAAAGGGTTAATGATGATGAGATGGGAGGACCAGAAGAAATAAAAATATAAGAAGTTCAAGGGGTTCTTTGATGAAGAGCCATATTTTTTGAAAAGGGTGCACTTGATTCTAGGTAAGTTTGATGAGATCTATAATAATTCTCAAGAAGAGAATTTAGCTCCACCATCTGCACCCTAGCCACCCTCATCCATAGCCTCCACATCACATACACCACCTCCTCCACCAGTTCATCCATCTCCTCCATCCCCAATTGGTGAGTCGCCTGCTAAGAAATAGAAAGTCGAATCACTAGTTGATCATGGGTCGAGTGATGAAGAACAAGAAGCAGCCCTGGCACTGACTAAGATGAAATAAGTACCAGAGCAACAAAAAGTGTTAGAGCCTCATGACCCAAAAATAAGAACACCAAAGGAAGCCATTGATGAGATACAAGATGATGAGAGAATAATTACTTCTCCGCGATTCATGGAGGATGATGATTTCATCCATAGAAGGGAATTCAAATATTTTTGGATAAAAATAAAAATGAGACAGTTTGATGACAGGTTGAAAATTAACCTCATTGGGATTGATGATTCAAAGGGTGCAAAGGTGCAGGCCTAGACAATGTCAGATGTGGATATTGATAACATCAATATTACACCCAAAGAAGCAAGGGAGTTTGTGTTAAGTAGTAATATTTTAATCATACCTAGAATGGAATTCTCTAAGGTATTTTTGTTAAATCAAATAAGGGCTTAGGATGATCCGAACTTGGTTGCAAAATTTGATTTACAAGAATGAGTCTCAGGCATAGGATACAATCCTACCACCAAGACCCTTGCCCTGTGGACAAAACAAACGAACATAAGGAAGCCAAGGCTTTTGGATGTAGTATAGGAAATGACAGGGTCTGCAATGGTTAGGAAAATGAAGGAAACTACTCCAACAAAAGAAACAACCATAACTATGCACTCTGCCATGTTTACAAAGGATGTAGTAGAAAACATGGAGAAGAAGATAAAAATGTATGAAAAGAGAATCAAGTTATCAAATGATGAAATAAATAAGTTATTCATTGAAGGTGTCAGGTTATTTTGGATTATTAAAGAAGAATTTGATAATTCCACCCTTGCCTGTTTATACAAGTTATAAACATTAAATTTCCAAGCAGTTAGAATTATTGCCAGTTATCAGTCACTTAACTTTGGTTTCTATTTGACCCCATATACAAAATAGAGCACTGGTCCCTTGCATTCCATCATTTTATCTTTTACATCTGTTAACTACACATATTATATTTTACATCTATTAACTAAACATATTAAGATTATCTTGGATATTGCTTATACAATCTATACCAAAATCAGAATTCATTTATCCACTCCCACTTTCCATTGTGGATAATTTTTTTTAGCTAGAATAAACAAAATCAAGTTCGCTTCATTCATATAGGTGTACCCACCTAGGTATATCAACACCTAAATAGAAGAAGTTCTAAAACATTCGGCCTTGTATGATACCTTGAAATGTACCAAGGGTTTGGCAACCTCTTGAGGTATTTAACCTACATTTTTGAGAGCTAACAAGATGGATGAATGCAATAGGATACTTTAGGAAGCATTGGATACAGTCAAAGAAGAAGAGAAATTGTTGGATGGAGCATGAAAACATATGGAATTGATGATAAAACTTGAATATGAAGCCCAAAATATAGTGCATGATGCGAATACCCATACCTTGGAGGAGTATAAAAATCATCTCTCAACGACTAAGTCAATATTAGGAGATGATTATATTATTTTATAATTTTAATTAAGATCAGTAATTTAATTATTTGGGAAAAGAAAATACGAAGAGACAAATTTGTTGGGTCTTCTTCTTATATATATGAAATTCAAAATTAATCTACATGACCATTTGATAATTACCTCTCACTTTCCTCAATCTACCTTTCCCCATCAGGTACTCCCCTTCAAATTTGTTAATGGAGTTGAGATCCCAAATGCGATCTACATGGATCTTTCCTGCAAACTTAGGAAGATATTAAATAATGTACACCATGGTATGGTATACCATAGAACCCTCAGGAAGTGATTTTTTTCTAACCAAAACCTTCAAAATTTTGAAGTTCCTCTCAACCATCCACATTGACCTTGTGTGTATAGGTCCACCCAATTCAATCTCCTCAACTTGGTATATGATGTAGTGTTCTTATGCATTGAAATATCGAAGGTAGACACTTTTTCATTTCAAACATTAGATGAGTAATTTTTCTCCTCCAATAATTTATATATTCTTTATGGACTTTCTTTAGATGATATCCATCTACAAGTGATTCAAGGAAAAAATATATTAACAAGATTTAACAAAAATATACAATATATTACATAACAAGTAAAACAAATGGAAAATATAAGATCTATACAACGAATTGAAAAAATATCGCTACTTACCTCATGTATTTTCCAAGATCATATATAACTTGCTTGGCATTGTTGTCGAAGTTGTCTGGGAGAGATAGAGGTAGAACTTACTGCAACAATTATAAATTGATCTTTTCATTATTTTTTGAAAACTAGTAAACATAATACACTGAAAAGTACATGCAGTATACAAATATATATAAAATATACCAAAATAATTACCTTAATGAAGGTATTCACATCATGCATTTTCATCCTTGACCCAAATTCACCTTTCTTTGTTATGATATTGTTTATGTTCGCAACAAATCCTGTGGGAAATCGATTTTTTTATATGACTTATTTTATAACATTGCTTTGCTACTCTATTAATAAGCAAGGAAGGGCGCTTTTATTAATTTGGTCTCCATCACTATTTAATTGAATGACATTTTTCATTACATGATTGGCTTCCTGAATGTCACTAAATTTTTTGACGATTTTTTCTTTGTCATGCCCTCCATCCAATATTTTCCATAATGTTTCATTTATATTCTTTCTGATATGCATTGTATCAAACAAATGAAAAATTTGTAGCTTCTCATAGTAGGGAAACCTACTAAATTTTTTGGGATAAATTTTTAGTCCCTATGGAAGCCATCCATTAATGCCTTGATGACCTTCATGAAGCATATAAGTTAAACAAATTAACAACGAAAATCATTATCAATTACAGCATGAGTAAAAAAATGCAATATAAAAAAATAAATTCCAAACATATCATATATGATAGATAAACAACTTGATCTGATGTATAACCTTGATGATTAATTCTATTATATTCCAACTTCAATAGGTGAGGTGTCATTCTTCATGGTTTTGATGTAGTCTCTTCTTTCCCATTGAAAATATGTTTTTCAGTAGTTCAATACTTATAATCCATGTGGAGGAAGTGCCTATACTCATAAAACACCTACTTTCCTAAACTTGTTGAACGATGAGATTTTATCTTTGGCCCACAAACTGGAGATGCAAATTTTCCCTTTGTTTGAAGACCAGCAAGATCATATATAATTGGATTAAATATGTCAATTTTTATAATTATATATAATGAATAGATTATTTAAAAAACATGCATGATATCTACTTCATAATATTAAATATCGTTAAAGTGTAGTCAAACGTTATAACATACCACAATTTTTTTTAAGCCCTGGAGCATCATGAATTATCCATACAAGCATTGTATGGAATTAAAGTTGTCTTTTTCTTATTGGTCTAGAGACGTCATACATAGTGATGCAATTCCATAACTTAAGTAACTCATTGATAAGAGGCTCTATAAATACATTCATATCTTTAACTTGGTACTTATCTAGTTGAATGAACATAAATATTACATAATTATTATAACCATTTTACTGTAATATATATAAATTAATGTACATGACTATTAAATGAAAAAAATATAAGTCATTATGCAACAAATAGGACAAATACGATGCAACTATGTTAAATAAAATTGATTTAAACAAATACCTGGAACAGTCATTGCAAACATTATGTGCTCCCTCTTTATTGACATCCATGGAGGAGTGTTATTGTTGATAACAAAAATAGGTCACATTGAGTAAATAGATCTCAGCTCTCCTAATGGATTGCCACCATCCACTACCAATGAAAGCCTAAGATTACGGGGTTCTCTTTAAAGTGTGGCATTTTTTCCTCCATGTCCCTAAATGTAAAACCACGCATAGGCATTCGAAGAATGTCATATCCACTTCTATTTCATGCATGGTAATCCATAAATTGCGCTAAGATTTCACACCTAAATAATGATTGCAAATGTGGAATAATGAGAATATAATGAAGAGGCTTGTGAGGCACCTTTTTTGTTAGTTGATTTGTTTGATATCTACTGATATGACATTTAGGGAATTGTTTTGCAAATTTATGTTGTTTATGATATATAATATGATCAATGGGACATGCATCTATTGCTTGATACTCCATTCCAATATATTTCATAATGGTAGATAAATATCGGTATGGGCGAGGTAAAATATTTGATGGTGGTACCAAAAATTCACATATCAATCTACAAAAAAAATTTTTTTTGCTAATACAAAGAATATTAATTGTACATATTTCATCCTTTATTTACTAGTGATGAACTAACAACAAGAATAGATGAAAAAAGATGACATATATGACATACCTTAACATCCATGAGATTTCTATGTTGGATAAACCATTCATAACCTTCAAGTTCACTAGCAACAATACAATAGAGAGAAGAGTTGTTTGGGAGCCTTCATAAAGGGGCTTGTATGCCTTCTCAAGTATAGGTAAATCATGAACATCATCAAAGTCATCTTGATCATCATGATCAACTATGCCACTAAATGTCTCATGGATCAACGTATTTGTACCATCATATTCAACTGTGTTTTCTGGCACATGATCATCTTCTTCCATATGATCATTAACTTCATCCTCGATATTCATAGCTCCATGTTCCTCCACTTGCAAAACCACATTCTTTGGGCCGTGATAATCCATATCATGCTCCCTAGGGCGCCCCACCTTTATAATAATGATCGACACAAATAGACCATTATCATGATCAAGTGATTTTTTTTATATATATAAAATGTTAAAATGATATAAACATTTACAAATTCAATCAATATAAAGACATATAATGAAAAAATTACCCGGACGATAATCATGCCCCCCTTCAATATGACCATGTTGCCTACATTTTTTCTCATCTATTGTGATTAAAAGTCTTCTTGTCTTTAAGCCCTTGCAATTATTGCAAGGACAATAATATTTCCCATCACCCTTTCTTTTCAATCTAGCCCACAATCTAGCAAGAGTCTCTTCATTTTGTTCTGCACTAATTTGACATATTTTTTCTTTACCAAGCTTGAATATTTAGATCTTCAAAAAATATCAAACTCACACTCCAATAATTTTTAATCATAGACAGGCAACAAAATCTAATAATTTTTATATTTTGCACCAAATTTTTTTTGCTTATAACCTCCACAAACTGTCACAAATATAGAAAATTTGCAATTATAGCAAAACATTATCGCAAGTATAGATAAATTGTCAAACCCACTTTTATTTATTAAAAAAAATTCATCAAAACCCTAACGAACACTAATCATATTGATGGAAGGGGATGGTTGACTTTAAGTGTATGTCGAAAGAGCAACGAAAAAAATGTATTGTCAAAATTTTGACAAACATCGGGCATAATTTTTTTTAAAATTTGAAAATTTCACATTAAATACACAAGTACCCGATGATGCATCTAATTATACATCTTTTCTCATAATTTTTCATCTTATTTTGTACTCAAATAAGTTAGTGTTGAACCTTTTCTTTTCTTTCTTGCTCTAGTTTGGCTAGTTTCTCTTCTTCCTTCCTCCTCTCTTCCAACAGTTGATCTCTTTGTTTTTCCAATTCCCCTACCCTAGTTCACAATTTAGAAGCCTCTTGATCAATTTTGGCTTTTTCTTCTGCCTCTATCCTTTTTAAATCCATTTCTTCTTCATCCTTCTTCCTCCAAGCCTCCTGAACTCCTTTAAACTTAGCCTCAAGGGCTTCTCTTTCTCTTCTTTGTTGGGTCTTCTCTTCTTCAAGCTCGTAAACCCTTTGAAGAAAGGCTAACTTGGCTCTCTCTTCCTTAGCCTTTTTCTCAGCTTCCCTTTGTTGTAACAACAAATCCTCCTTCTCCTTTTGTTTCTTACCAACTCCTCAGCTTTTGCAATGGCCTCCAGCTCTTGTTTCTTAACAAGATATTCAACTTTGGCCTTGGATTCTAATTCTTGTTGTTGTTTGGCAAGCAGATTTTCCTTGGATTTGATTTTAGCTTCTTGTTGTTGTTTAGCAAGAACATTTGATTGTGCCCTTGCATATTCTTATTTTTTGGCATCTTCAAACAATTTCCATTGATCCTCCAGAATAAGAACATGCTCTTCCTCAACATTTGAGTAGATACATCTTTAACAATATCATCATCAAAATATGTTTCTTTTGAATCTGTATCAATATCATGAATTTCAACCTCAAACCCTTTTCGCTTCAGTGTTTCTTCTTCCTCATGAAGACTACTAATGGATACTTCTTCAGTAGGTTCTTGAATGAGAGGTGGTTCAGAAGAGGAACCTTCCCCAAGTGTTGAGGTCTCCATACATTGTGCTTTAGGAGCTTCTTCTGAAAGTATCTCAAGAACAATATCTCCTCCACAAATGGGAGGAGGATACTCCAATTGTTCTTTGGGGGTTTCTCTTCATTTAGTTCTTTTGAAACCCCTAGTTGCCCCTGCTTTTCTCTTCTTAGAACCTTGATCTTTTGGTTCTTTTATTCTCAGGATCACCCATTAGATGCTTCCATCCAAAAAAGTTCTCAAAATCTTCTTGATTTCAATGGATTACTCTTCCTCCCAATTGATGGGGGCTAAGTCCTTCACACCAGTCTTTTCAGCTTCATATGTTGAATCCAAAGTCACACTATCATATAACATGTGTCAGGAATATCTTCCTTTACTCCAAATTCAATCATCCAAGGAATAGGGAGTCTTTCATAATTTCTTCTTCTCACATCATACTCATCTCGGAAATCCTGCCAAAAATATTCTAACAAACTATAACGCTCCTAAAACACAATGGGGAGAAACTTATTAATTCTACGCTTTGGGTCAAAATTATTTCAAGATGTGTAAAGTCCCAACTTGAAGTGGCTCAACTCTTCACATACTAATTTTTCAGCCACATTATGAAGACAAAAATATTCTCCCAACTTCATGGGAAACTTATGGCACCCAAGTTTGTGCTTAATACAAAATTTTGCATTAACTCTCAATGATTGATATATAAAATCCATGAGGACCATTTTATCATTGCAACACCTTGGCAGTAGGTGAGGATTTCCATCAAAACCTGCTAACTTGAAGTAGGAGAACTTGGGGTATTGGATATATATACCAATGTACCCATTGAGCAATGAACGCCATGGAATCCCTGCTTAATCTATAACCAACATCACTAGTCAATCGATTGATAATGACCATAAAAAAATGCATCATTGACTCTCCTATAGTGTTCTTCTGATGTTTGCAAATTTAGTTGATCATAATGGTTCCACACTCTTTGTTGTCCATAAGCTTCTCCCAACACTCCTACTGCATTCAACTATGGGAAGATACCCATCCTTGTAGCTGCATAAATCACATAAGAGGTCATATTTTGTTTGCCTTACATTTATCATTTTATTGTGCAAAGTGTCAGACAAAATCACACACCAATAAAATTTATTCCTACCATCAAAGATAGCTTCGATGAATGGAAACATCCACCACTTGAAGTATGCAGAGTCATTTATCCCAAACACTATATAGAGCATCAAGATTAGGTCACTGAATTCCTTCTTGAAATCTCTCCTTTTGGGCTGGTTAGACATCTTAGTTAGGGATTTGTTTTTTTTTCTTAACCACTTCATATTCATGTGGTTCCTATTGAAATATTTTTTCTCATTGAATCTTTGTAAGGTATCTACCTCTGTCAACAACTTTGGATTCTCCAGAGCAGGTGCATTAAACATCATACTCATCATTTGTGGGGATAAGTTTAATTATGGCATTCCCTTTTTGATCCATGCTTTGCATTGACACTGCATTATAGGCTCATGTTGCAGCTAATATTATCTTTGGGCATTGGACTGACAGAGGAAAGAATGTGACATGGGAAATTCTAGACTGAACTATCCTTTATTTCCTCCCACTAAGTTGTTATGAGAAGGTTTCTTCAATCGATTCTTCACAATCAAATGTTCCCAATTTGGTGTATGTGATATCTTCCCACCCAAAATCTAACTTGCTAGCTATGGGAGCGATCATCCAATATTTATATTCCATTGTGTAAGGAAGTTGTTCCACCTTTATCCTTTTAGTCTTTAGTTGTTTGGAACTTTTAGTTGCTTGGCCTTCCATCTGTGAAGTTCCTGCAAAGGCTCCTAACATCATTCACTTCCTACATGAAAACTCGGGATTGGATCCATAGAAAGTATAAAAACTAGTATTAGAGAGCTCACCTTCTATGTTATTTTGTGCTTCCTCATGTATTCTCTATATATTTAGCAAAATTAACCACTCATCGGAGGCGAGACCAATACAAGAACCTCCTTAGAAAACTCTAAGTATTGTCAGGGTCAGGACTAGAGTCATCATCGGAACCGAGACCTAAACAAACTATATATCGATATCAAGACCGGGGTTGGAATGGTTATTGATACCGGGATGGGGATGAAAATTGGACTTGATACACAAGGAAGTTCCAAATCTCACATGCATTTTGGTTCCGCTTCTGTTAGAGTAAAATATGTTTGATAGTCTAAAGTCCATTAGAAGCGGGTTTGAAACTCGATCCACAATATTTCAAATAAAATTTTATGGACAAAACCCATTCTTGGATCCGAATCCACCCACCATCAAGCATGACATCATTCTAAGAAATTTTACCTAAGCACTCATAATGACTTTAAAACAAGGTCACTTGATAAGCAAAGGAGGATTAAAGTAATAGTACAAATTCATCCCTCATATGACCGAGGGGAAACCGGTAACTAGGGAATAATTTTAATATTAACATCGGGCACAAAAAACTCTAGCTTATTTAATCTTTCGTCTTAGGAAATTAGGGCATCAAAACCCTACGAAGAAATCTTCGAGCAAACATTTGAAAAAGGATGGAAAGGCTATTTAACCAATCAAAGACCATTAAGAACCCTTGAATCCTTTGAAAATGACACCCTAAACCCTAGGGCACAATGGTACAAACACAACCAAACACGAAAAATGACCGCGGTGAGAAAAAATACCAAAAAGACACAAAAGAAAACAAGAAAGATAGCGAAAGAAACAAAAAACAAAGAGTGAATGCAACAATGTGACAAATAGCCGAAGATTCATGAGCAATCCCATGAACACGTGAAGAACACCAAGCAAAAAAAAAAAAAAAATCTAAAACAACAAAGGAAACTAGGTGAAAAAAGTCCACCTACCTCAAAACGCTCCCTAACAGGTTGATACTGATCCAAATCCATGCACATATGTTTTCTCCTCACATAAATTGTGCTCCTTCTTCTCTATCTCAGTTTTGGTTCGTGAAAATAACTCAGGCAATAATGATGTGCAAAATTAACCTTAATTAAGTTTCTAAAACGCACGTACGAGGAGCATGTAATTCAAGCTATTAATGTGGTTGGTCGGGTGCAAGATCACAGTGAGAACAAGCACAAAACTATCATGCAACAAAATTAAAGTGGAGAAAACAAGAAAGAAGGGGTGAGATTAGGATCAAGACTATCCAAATAAATTTTACAAAGTTGATGGTTTGGTTCCAATTCCAGCTCTGATTTTGCCAAGGATGAAGGAAAAAGGAAAAAAATGAAAGAAAGACAACAAGGAAGAGACGAGATTGGAAGGACCAAACTCAAGACAAAATAGACAAAAAACAAAGGTGGAGGCAAAGGCGAGATGGGAACAAAACTTGGAACTTGTAAAAGTTTTATTTTGTTCAGGATCCGTTCCTGCAAAAGGAAAACAACACGGACCGAAAATCAAAACACAAGGAAAAAGAAGAGATCGGGATCAGAACAGATCTAAGAGATGGATCCAAAGTAAATTCCAGGTCAAGGTTTGGTTCCGGTTTTGGTTCCACCAGAGAAAAAAGAAAAAAACCAAAGATTTAGAAAAAAAGAACAACTCCTAAGTCCCAAACGAAAAGACACAAGGAAAAGGAAAAAAGGGGGACCCATTTTGACCAAGGAAAAAGATGGGGTAGTTATGCAAGACATAACAAATGGTGAATCGGCTGGGAAAATGGTTTACCCATTTCCAAGATACTAAAGAATTCAATCACCCAGAACCTCTGGTTTATGAAAATTTACACTCAAGCGTTATTAGTCATAGCAAACAAGGTTGAGCTAGAATCTCATATGTAAATCAACATTAAAAACTTTGAATATGAGTGTGTGCATATATGGTGCATCTGTTTGTAGTAAAAACTTCCCTCCATTCCTAAAAAATTGTATTCAAGATTCAAGCTATGTGAGTTGAATCCTCTTAATCGTCATGAAATGAAATCATGGTCATTGTTCCGCTACAAGTCAGGCATCTATAGAGTCAACAGAGATTCCTCTAGTTCTCTCAAAGCATTTCTCTACTACCAATCAGGTGTGCATAGCCCCAGTAGAGATACATGAATTACCCTTCTTGTATTGATTTTGTCATCATTCAATGATTCTCTCTTATTTTTTTGATGGAATTGTTTTTTAGCTTTTCTCAATACTCAAATATATCAATCCAACATATAAGTTTGAGAACTACATTGAATTTCATGACAGTGCCAAGGTTCAAATTTCTTACCCAAATCTAAAATACAACCACCTAGAGACAAATGAGCTCTTAAGTAGAATAATTTTTTTATCTATTTTGTGACAAATTCAACCATGGTTGATGAGATCTCTTACAATATACCTATTTGTGTTTAACTTATCAGACCATTGTACAAAAGTAACACAAGTCACAAGTCATGAAACAAATTTTTTTAACAGACATACCTGAAAATAGCTCAACCAACTTCTCTCCTAGTACCTTCAGTATACCTCAAATAACTTCACCCATCCTTGGATTGGATAAAAAATGAAAAGCCCTGAAACAAACAAAACAATGAAAGAAATAAAACAAAAAAACAAAAAAGGACAACAACAAATAGACAAACCAAAAGAAAAAACAATTAACTACATACTTATAGAAAAACCAATCATCAGACTCATTCATGGGCCAAAGTAAAATTTTAGAAATTTCCCGTTAATGGGCAATGAAACAGGTTCTCCTGTTAAAGTACTTAAATGGAAAGTGTTTTCACCAAGGATGCCAGCAATCTGATATGCACCTGACCAAAGTCGGTCAAATTTTTGGTGATCACCTTTCCTTTCCTAAGACTTATTCCACAATAGTACCAAGTCTGATATTTTTAAGGATTTAATTTTCACTCTCTTGTCAAACCAACGTTTGACAAAAAATTGGTGTTTGGAAAACTATTGTAAGGTAGTGTCTCTCCGTTCCTCCAAACTCAGTAGATTATTAAGCCTGGCCTCTATCCTATCATCATTTGAATATAATTCCTACATGAACCTAAGAATTGGCATCTATAAGTGCATAGGAAAGTCTTGGTCTTGGCCATATACCATATTAAATGGGGAGTTCCCTAAGGATACTTTAATACAAGTTCTATCTTCCCATAAGGAAAACCTAAGTTGAGTATGCCAGTCCCTAGGGTTACTCTCTAACAACTTCTTAATTAATTCCAAAAAGATTTTGTTAGTAGACTCTGCTAATCCATTCCCCTATGGGTAATAATTAGAAGAATATTTCAACACTATCTTATGCTCATATTCTCATTGAATAAATTTTTCAAAAGAAAAAGAAGGGCCATTGTCACATACCAGAGAAAATGGTACTCCAAACTTGGTGACGATGTATTCGTTGAGAAATTTTATGACCACCTCAGTGGTGTTGTTCTTACAAGGTTGGGCTTCAATCCAGCGTGTACAATAGTCAATTTCTGTCAAAATGAACTTATGAACTCTAGATGAATTTGGATTAATTACCCCTACAAAATCTAATGCCTATTGGGCAAATGGTTTTACCTCATATACTGGTTGTAGGGGCATCATCGGATTGCATTCTCTGGATGCAAAATTCTGACATTTATGACATGCCCTCATGTGTTGATGTGTGTCTCAGAACACATGGGTCCAATAATAGCCTGATCTCAAGATTTGGTGTGTCATGGAATCAACTAACCCATGTCCAGTACCGTGTCTACAATGGAATTTTGTAATGGCATGTTTTTCTTGTTGCTAATTAAGGCAACATAGATAAATATATTCAAAGTTCCTTCGATAGAGAAATCCTCCTTTGATAATGTAATGAGAACTATTAAGTCTTTCTCTCCTTTGAATGAAATTCATCACATATAGACACTTGTTATTTAGCAATAAAAATATGAAATCAGAATACCAAGGATCTCTTGTAAATGACTGCACCATGTATTGTTGACAAGTAATCTTGGTATCAACATTTTCCATTTCTTTAGACAAGCCTTGTCCTCTGAATAAATTTATGGGATGAATTTCAAGATCATATTCTTGCAAAATGGCCATCCATTTTCCTCGTCTCCCCCCCCAGTTCATTTTGCATTAGAAGGGACTTAACAACAGGGTCTGGGACTATTTTAGTGATTTGACTACGAAGAATATAATGAAAAAATTTATTGACCGCCCACACTAGTGCAAAAGCCTACTTTTCCAAAGGTGGATATCTTACTTCAATTTTATTGAATGAAGAACTCATAAAACGAATGGTGCTTTCATCTGCTTTGCCTTTTCTCTGCGTCAGAACAACAACACAAGAGTGATCAGATGCAAAAGAGTAAATGTAAAAAGGCTTTAGATAATCAAGGTTGATCATAACCAATGCCTCTGATATAGATTGTTTAATCTATGAAAAGGCACACTTAGCCTCATTACTCCATTAAATATTACCCTCTTTCTTCATCATTTTGTTGAGAGGCTTAACAATTTCTAAAAATCTAGTTATGAATTTACGTACGAAATTGATTTTCCCAAAAGAGGATCTCATCTCCTTTTTGCTACTTGGCATAGTCAATTTTAGAATGGATTCAACTCTATCGGGGTCAATTGAAATTCCCATATCAAATATTATGTGTCCTAGTAATTTCCTTTCAAAAACCCCAAACACACACTTCTTCAAATTTAAGGATACACCATAACTTACACATTTCTTGAGAACTTTTGATAAATCTGCAACATGATTTTCTCTATCTTTTGAAAATGTAGTTAAATCATCCATGTATATAATTATAAACTTACCAACCAAGTATTTAAATGCGAAATCCATTGCACATTAAAAGATAGCTCCAACATTGATGATTCGAAATGACATCCTTCAATAGACAAGTGTCCCCCACTTGGTAGTGAAGGCAATTTTTATCTTGTCCGCATAATTAACCAAGACTTGGTTATATCCTGAGTAACCATCAAGGAATGACATCATCTAAGAACCATTGAAAATCTGTAATACCTCATCAAGAGAAGGTAATGAGTAGTTATCTTTCTCTGATGCTTTGTTGAGGTTCTGAAAGTCAACACATAACCTGATCTCACCACTCATCTTTCGTATAGGGACTAAATTGGTTACCCAAGTGGAATGCCTTACTGGAAATTTTTTTTTTTTTTGAAAGAAGATTTTGCACCTCTTTTTGAATTAACGGTTCAATCAAGGAATTAACTGGGCACTTCTTTTCATGGAAAGGCTTCGCATCAGGCTTCAAGGAAATAGTATGAGTTATTACTAAGGTGTCAAAGCTTTTCAAGTCCTCATAGCTCGGAAGCAATTGCTGTAATATCTGCCTTCAATGCTTTTATAATTTTTTCATGAATTTGTTTCGAGCAATCCTTTCCAATAAACACATTCTTTTTTGGGCCTGAATTAGCCAGATTGACTGATTCATACTTCTTTCCATCAGTATTTGTGGGTAAATTTTCACGAGCACGGGGATCTGAGTCAAATATCCTCTCTAATGCTACCATTCCCTTAGGAATGTTGTTTGTTTTTAAATTCATGATCCCTTCTTCATCGCATATTTATAGGTCCCAGTCTCCTTGCTCTCTTTCTGATTTATCAATTATTTGTCCCTCAAAGACATCTAAGCTTGCCAAAAAGGAAAGTATGTGTTGGTCATCATCAAAGATCTAAAAATGTCTTACATTGTCAGGTATGGCTAGAATAGAGAATAACTCTATTGAGAATCTCTTGTTTTTGGTATCTTGCATGGGTTCCAAGGTTCTTGCAACAATAGGTAGACCATCTGCAATATGATTTCTCTCTCTAGGGATCAACTTGATAAAAAAATCATCAAAGTCTTCTATTAAATTCCATATCCAATTCTAAAATACAGCCAATCTCTTATTGCGATAGGTTTATTGACTATGAACCTGTTTGACAATAAATTTTGAATCTCTCATAAGTGTGATGGTTGTCACCTTTTTCTGATGTGAAAACATTAGACCTATAGTGAGCACTTGATACTTTGCTACATTGTCTATACAACTGAACTGTAACCTGTAGGATGCAAAGTATGTCTTCCCTTTCAGGTTGGTTAGTTTAATTCTTGCTCTACTCCTTGTTTTGGATTTAGAACCATCAAATTTAAGAATCCACAGTTGATCTAGGGCTGGGATTTCTTTCCTTTTGGGTACTACAGGTGGTTTTTAACAAGGAATGGGTGGTGGATCAGACTAGTTGAGGCTAATCCACTAGGAATTTGGATTAGGGGACTGTTGTTCATGATGTTCATCAACAAGTTCATTCTCATTTAAAACTAGTGTAGAAACTAGTTTTTACACCTCTTATTGGATATTTTTTGAATTGGGTATCTTTTCAAGCAGCTCCTTAGGCATCAGAAGATTATCAAGGGTTGGTGTAACATACAACTCATGGAATTGTTCAATTTTTTTTTAAAGATCAGAACATAAAACCTAAGCATGTTCATCTTGGGAAGAATCTTCCCCTTGGGTGATATTAGTTCTTGTCAGGATAGTTGCATCCTTGACCTAAAAAAGGAACTAGTTTGGGGGTGTTATTGGTTGAGGTTCACAAGTTTCTTCCAACTCATAAATGTAATTAAGGATATCTACAAAAGGTTGACATGTTTGCTCAGAATGTCCTTCATAGTGAACTCTGCACCAATTAGAGAGTAAAAAACTCCATAGATCAACCTCTTCTCCTAGAACCAACCTATCATGTTGTAACCTTCTAATAGAAACTTGTTTGTTAATAGTCTTTGTTGGATCACTATAGTCTGAAGGTTGTAGGGTATCATGATTGAATATTGAGAAGGTCATGCATTCCTCCTTCTTATATACTCCTATCTATGTTTCAAAATATGCTACCTCATTAGGAAATTCGTATTCAATAATCAAATTCTTGAGATGATGCTAACTTTCAATCCTACTTTGTGTTGCTACTCCCTTCCATAGTAGCCACATATCTGAAAAGTCTAGGCATAAGTAACCCCCAATAATTTTCATTAGATCTCGGCTTAGAAGTATGTCGTATGTCTCAAGAATATCAACAAGATGGATGTTAATGCAAGTTTTGATCCTTGGGTCTCACCCAACTTTTACATGAACATTTTTAATTCCCCTACTACATTAACCTCAGTTTTGTCTAGTTGTATTACCTTCTTATGAGTTTGAACTAGACTTAACCCCAACTTTTAATAGATGGAAGAAGGCACGACATTACCCAAGGCTCCAAAATCCAAAAGTAAATTGTGTAGATTCTTCCCAAAGATCCTTAGACTTAACATGAATGGTGGATTTCCTACCTTCCTTTATATAGGGTCCCGTTCATTTCATTGGCTGGAGTCGCCTTGATTTTTCCTTTTGACTGATCTGATTCTTCCAAAGCTCTCAAAATGATGTCCCATTAGGTAGGGCACCACTTCAAGATGTCAAAGAATGACAACAAGGTCCTTTTCTTTTGCATCTTTGAAAAAAAATCAAATTCCACATCATTTTTCATCTGATATTTAGTAAGAAAAGATGACTTAACTTTATTTTGGATTTCTGGTGGACCTTTGGGTGGAGGCGGGTTGTTATCTGCATTCTGATTAGGTGGGACTATGATATTTGGAGGAGTAGATGTGGTGAATGGGCCCTTATTCTGATTTCTCAGGAAATGGCTTGCTTTGGTCTGGAAGACCTGAGCATCGTAAGTATCCTCTTCTGGTTCATTTTCTCCCTGCATGGGAAATTGAAATTTCTCATCAATGGTATCATAGGTCATAGTTGTGCTTAGTGACCCATTATCATGATTGGAATTTCCTTGTGGAGGGTGGGAGTTAGTTTGTGCAATCTTAACCATTTTCTCCATCTCTGGGAACTTAACCTCAGAATGTGTTGTAATATCATGTAGCCTACACCAATTAGTCATGAAATTGAGATCTACAATATTTGTAGTGTGAGAAATTTCCTCATTGGCCTGATAGTTATGAGACACCCATCCATTATTTGGTCCTGTATTCCACTATCTATTGTTATTTGACCCCTGATTATTTGATTTTGGTAATTCTGATTAGGGAATTTTTGGCCTTGGTAATTCCTCTAGTTTTGGTTTGAATTTTGATTCGAGTAATTATTCTGATTTGAAAACCCTTCCTAATTTTGGTAGCCCTGGTTTTGGTTTTGGCCTTGGAAAGGGTTCACCTTAAGCTGGGCCATTTCATTGGTCACCTATGATAGGGTTTTCTTTTGAGTCTCTACCTTAGAGGTCAGATGGGTAGTGCGTTCGCTTTCTGCTGAATTTACGAAAAGTAAGGGAGTTGGAGTATTGGATCCTCTAGTGAAATTGTGTGAGCATTGAGCTCGCTACAAAGGGTTAGGAGCCTGACTATTAAATAAATTTTACTATGATGGGGAATGTAGCTCAGTTATTGGTCCATAAGCCAAGTGAGACATCCCCATAATTGTATTAAATAGTGGGGGTGGATTTTGTATTGGAGGGTAACCTAAGGGAGGAATAACTCCTCTGAGGCTAGTTGATTGTGAGATTATTTTTTGTTGCAATTGGATAGAAAGGTGGTAAATTTTGGACAATGAATCAATCTCCACTTCAAGGTATGTTCTCTGAAGAAACAAGCCAATTAATGGGTCTATGGATTTTAGGTAAGACTTAGTGGCAATATTCTCTGCCACTAGATATAAATCCTGCAACCATCTATACATCCATTGAAAATGGGTGTTAAAGAGTGGAAAAGGCTCATGTGGTTCCTTCCTTATCATGGAAAATTGATGATACAGGATAGACAGATCTACATAAACCTAGAATTGATTGATAAAGGAATCCTCTATTTTTTCCCAACTAAGAATAGATCCAGTGGGTAAGTCTAGGTACCGATTGTAAGCCATATCCCCTAAGGAATATGGAAACAATCTACAGGAAACATCATGATGGGCTATTTGAGCCCTTGTACAAGCATCTTTGAATGCTTGTATGTGCTCTTGAGCACTCCTAGGCTCTCCATGGGAGTACCTAGGATAAAAAAAATTAGGATTCTTAGGCATCTCATGGATACCATTGGGAATGACTCCCAATGGTGAAGGGTTATTGGAAAATAATGCCATGGGTCTGGGTAGAGGTGGTTGTGCTAGTGTTACAATTGGTGGGATTCTAGGTGGAGTGGGTGGTGGTTTCAAGGCCCTACGAGTTCTAGACCTAGTGGGTGTTCAGAGTTCTAAAAATGGCTCAGGATTCTTAAAATATATTAGAGTTCTTTGAAACCTATCTGGTGAAAATGACCTTATTCTCTTTAGCTTGCTCCTTCATGCCCTCCTTCTAGCATTAGTTCTATTGACGTTCAAAATAGCACAACAACATTAAACAAAATATTTATACTCTATTTCTCTTGAAAGAGATAAATGATCTAAAACCACCTATCTCCCAAGGTCTTTGTAGTTGGTTCTCAACTATGTTTTTTCATTCAGTAGTCCATTCAACTAAATATTTAAGGGGCCTACTGGTAAAAATTACACAAACTGCATGATGTGAACTAATCTAACATTAGGGATGTAAAATAAATAGAAAAATATAGATCAAAGCATAGAACAGTAAATCATAAATGTAAACTCCTTTCAATTTAGACAAATAAATTTCACAATGAGCCTTTAAAGTAATGAGAAAACTATAAAATGATATAATCCACAAACTATTCTACACAACTATACTTATTCATAGTGCTAATTTAAAACATACAACCATTAAAACTCAACAATCAAATAAGAACACATTGCTAGCTCATCATTAATTCACATATCAACAAACATAAAAGAATCCTATTTACATATAATTTAATGAAATAGCTTTAAATTCAAAATATTCTACTAATTTTGCATCAAGTAAGAAACACTTATGCACAACATTCACTGGAACACGAATGTCTATGATTCATCAACTTTATCATTGAACAATATCCCAAAAATAACGTAGCTTGTATTGAAAACTTTGTAAGGAAAATGTATATAAGTGTATCTTGCATAAACTATAAAAAAACTTTTAAAACTGTAAAACTATTTCTTAAGTCTCATCTACATGGCTAATCTTGCTTCAATGAGATGACCTTTACAAAATGGAGAGAAATTGTATATATAAACCTATCTAGCACTAATCTCTCAAATCACAACTCTCAAATCACAACCCAGATCCACAAATCATGGGGTGATTGGAACAATATAAGAAGAGTCTTCATCCTAATTTCTCGTTGTTGATTAAAGACTCCTTGTCAAAAACTTGCATCCAAGAAGGGATAAGAGAACTTGTTGAAATCTCTATTTGGGAACTGATGTCATAACCCAAGAAAATAAGAGAGGGATACTATCCAGTTAAGCCTATCTCCTTGATGTTGATATGTCAAGAGAACATGTATGTAGCAACTTCTAACTTTTTTTTTAATGCTCCTCCATATACTCATCATAATTGGTATTTACCTATTGAAGTATATATGTATCAGGCCGATCCACCTAGTTATCTTCAAAATTTATCCTTGCTAACTCATAAGAGGAAAATTCTTTCATATCCTTAAGCTTGATGAGTTCTCCCCTAGCAGCATTGAATTCTTGCATAACATACATGAGTTTATCCATCAAAATATCATCATCATCATCATCATCACCTTTTTGCATCATTTCTTCAAATATATTCATTGAAAAGTATATTAATACTTGCTCCTAATTATTTAATTTTCTCATTAAGATATTTTTCATCTCATTGTACCTCATTCCTGTGATTAAAAATGAATGAAGACTTAAATCTAATGATGCTGATGGTCTTTTTCAAAAAATCTTTGTTGTCTTCTTCTAGGATAGATTGCTCCACCGAGGTTTTCTAGGGTAGCTTAGTAATATCCTTTAGTTTCCTCGCATGCCCTGCATATTATTCCTCTTGTTTCTCAAGATTTTCCACATGCGCAACTATTTCATTAAGGGTATGTACAGGATCATCATGGAAAAAATAGGCCCTTAAGTGGCAATGAAAATTTAGAAAAATTAGAGTTAGGCAACTTCATGTAAAAATTTTAATAAGTTATCTATATTATTTCAAAAATATGTAAGAATATAATTTGTAGAAAATTGAATGTATTTTATAAACTACTAGATATAAGTTTTATAAAAATAAATCTATTTGGTGAAAATTTGAAATTTCAATGCAGTAGTACTTAAATTTTAGGGAAAAAATAAGAAGTAGGTGTTTGTCTGACCACCCTAATCGGAATAAAATGATAATATTTTTTTTATAAGATTTTAAATATAAGTAGAGGACTCATGTCTTGATGTGATGCATATTTTTTAGTATTTTGTTTCCAAGTAAATAATTAATTATGAATTTTTCATTACAACTTTTAAAAAGTATAAAAACTTGTATGTTTGACCATCTTAACTTGGTCAAAACTTCATGAAATTCAATTTTTTTTTTAATCCTATAATATGCAAAGCATAAAATGTGACACATGTTTTGGATTCAAAAAATGTGATACGGTTTGAAAGATATAGATGTTTTTCATTTAGCCTATCAATCGGGACTTTAGTCGTAATTCAAATAGAAAATGAATAATAATTATTCATTAAATTCAAAGTAAAGCATAATTTATATTGGTAGAAAGCTGGGAATCTCCTTTAAAAACCTTTTTCGTTTCATCAATTTAGGGTAAAAAAAAGTTTTCAGCCACATGGGCGAAGTCTAGAAAAACAAGGTAATCTGTTAAACACGTTTTTTGTGTTGACTTCTTAGGATTGTCCTGTCCTAGCCAAATTTTGAAGAAAACCCGAGGCTAATCCCTTGCTAGTAGGTTTTGTGTCAGACATATCGGATATCTGATTCAAATCAAATATCTGAATTTTTTATAAATAATTAAAAAAAATCTAATATAGTTTTTAATATATGTTTTAAAAAATTGCAATTTCCAAATGAGATATATGATTTGAATCAGATAACCGATTTTTTTATATATAATTTAAAAAATTCTAATATAGTTTTTGATATATGATTTAAAAAATTGCAATAAATAATTTATAGTTTATTTTAATATATCTAGTTGAGAATATACAATATAGTTTATAATTCAATATATAATTTATAATTTATGATAATCTCTTACGAAATTATGTATAATATATAATATATTATACTATTATGTATAATATTTAAATATTATTTATATATTCTAGTTAATGTATAAATATTTATTTATATATATATATTAAGTTAATATATAAAATATTATATAACTAATTAATATTACCAATAAATAAAATATTTAAATATTCTTGCTTTCCCTCTCTCTCCCTCCCTCTCTCTCCCCCTCTCCCTCTCCCTCTCCCTCTCCCTCTCTCTCTCTCCCTCTCTCTATCTCTCTCTCCTCTTCCCCTCTGTCAGACCCTTCTTCTCTCTCTCTCTCTCCTTATTCTCTTCTTCCTCTCTCCCTCCTTCCTTATTCTCCTCTTCCTCTCTCCCTCCCCCATTCTCTCTCCAACTCTCTCTCTCCTAATTCTCTCTCTCTCTCTATCCCTTTCCCTCTCTCTTTCCCAATCTCTATCTCTCCCTCTCTCCCTCTATCTCCCCTTCTTCTCCTCTCTCTCTCTCTCTCTCTCTCCCCCCTTCTCCCCATCTTCCCCTCTACCTTCCCCCTCCTAATTATCTCTCTCTATCTCTCCCTTTCCCTCTATCTTTCCCTCTCTCTCTCCCTCTCTCTCTCCCCTTCTTCCAATATTCCCCTCTCCCTTCTCCCTCCTAATTATCTCTCTCTCTCTCTCTTCCCCTCTTCCCCTCTCCCTCTCCCTCTTTCTCCTAATTCTCTCTCTCTCTCTCCCTTTCCCTATATCTTTCCCTCTCTCTCTTCCTTTCCCCCTCTCTCTCCCTTTCTCCTCTCTCTCTCTACCCTCTCCCTTACCCTCTTCTCCTATCCTTCCCCCTCCTAATTCTCTCTCTCTATCTGTCTCTCTCTCTCACCCCTCTTCCCCTCTCCCTTCCCCATCCTAATTCTCTCTCCCCTTCCCCTCTTCCCCTCTCCTTACCCCTCCTAATTTTCTCTCTTTCTCTCTCTCTCCCCCTTTCTCTCCCCTTCCCCTATTCCCCTCTCCTTCCCTCTCCTAATTATCTCTCTCTCTCCCCCCTTATTCCCCTCTCCTCTTCCCCCTCCTAATTTCTCTCCCCCCCTCTCCCCTCTTCCCTCTCCCCTTCCCCCCCCTCCTAATTATCTCCCGCTTTCTTCCCCCTTCATCCCCTCTTCCACTCTCCCTTACCCCTCCTAATTATCTCTCCCTCTCTCTCTCCCCTTCTTCCCCTCTTCCCCTCTCCCTTCCCCCTCCTAACTATCTCTCTCTCTCTCTATCCCTTTCCCTCTCTCTCTCTATCTCTTGTCCACCCTCCACCTCCTAATTACTCTTGGGTCTATGTGTGCCACAAATAGGATATCCGATTCAAATTGGATATCCGATTTTTGGCACCAAAATCTTACTGCCACAATACATTTTAAAATGTTCTCAAATATTGCCCAATCCCAAATCGGATATCCATTTTTTACTTTAAAAATTAGATATCCAATTCAAAACAGATATCCGATTTGTAAAACATAGGCTTGGGCATTTCTATGGAGCAATGTACTGACACCCAACCCAAAAAAAAGTCAACTCAGGATTTTCGCGGTTTTTGGCGAGTGCAAAATGCTAATTTTTTTATATTGCCACTTTTTGGCCCATCATGATCTTGCACATTCCCTCAACTAGTTCTAATGCTTCTTTATGAACCTCGCAACCTTAAACAAGAAAATATTCTATTTCCTAGTTCAACTTATTAATCCATCTATCCATCATTTGTACCTTGTTCCTCTTTTCAATTTAACTATCAACATCTCTCTTCTTCAAGAGAATAGGTGTCTCTAGTGCATATTTCTATGAGGAAATAGGAGAAGATAAGTCCTTCAAGAATTTATGCAATTGATCAACTTGGGACTTAAGGGCTGATGCAAGAAGTTGGGTCCACAAAAAGTTCAAAAAGTGGAAGTGTTTTTGTTGTTTTTCATAATTTGTCACACTTGGACTAAAAATTTGAGGCACTTACACAATGAATTTTTAAAAAAATCAGTAATATGAAATTTTAAATTTTGAATCTAGTTTCTAAATATGTAAATTATTCAAATACCCAAATTGTAGAAATTAAATTTTGATAGGGATCTATAAAAACCACTTTTTAAAAGTCCCTGTTTTTCTACCATACCATGCACGTGTACGAACACCACTTTTTGACCCAAATAAAAGTATTTCGCTAATTCCTTTTGAGGAAAGAGAGCTAACAACATGAAGATTGATGAGGAATTTTTTTTTTAATTTTTTGTTGAATATTTTTTTTTTTATTAAATTTTTATTGGCCTTAATTGTTGTTTTTAAAAATCAACGTGTACGAACAACATAATTTGACCTAAACTAAACAGTTTTTGAAACCTTTTTTTTTCATTCTGTAAAGAATTGTCTAAAGATTGATGTCATATAATTTTTTTTACAAGAAACTTCACCAAAAAAAAGTTATTAAAAAACCAAAAAAGACTGATATTTCATGTTTAAGGACTAGTTTGCTTTGAAATTAATTTTAAAATATCAAATATAATCCAATATTAATAAAAATTATATATTTGGAAACTAGAAATCATGTTCTGTAATGGGTTTTAATTTTATAGATTGATTCAGAAAAAAAATCCATCAATCATACTATCAAAGATGGACATTCTTCTTCAATCTACCTTAGTTTTTTAGTTGCAGGTCAAAGGCTAAGGCTCGGATTGCCAAGCCTTTCCCGAGCCTAAAACCAAGGCTGCAAGTGGGTTGGAGATTCAAGTTTTTAATAACACGTATACATTTTTAAAAATGTGTACGCATTACAAAATGCATATGCGCTCTTTATTTGTTTGATTATTTTTTTAAATAAATATTTTTTTGAAACGCGTACGTGTTTTGAAACGTGTACGCGTTTTGAAAAGAAAAACGCATACGCGTTTTAAAACGCGTATGCGTTTTGAAAAGAAAAATGCGCATGCGTTTCTAAAAAGTATTTTTTTAAAATAAATGACTTGTATGCACTTAAAAATGCGTATGCATTTTATAACGCGTACGCGTTTTATAATGCATACGCATTTTTTTAGGCTCGGGTACCCAATGCATAACGCATACGCATTTTTTAATAACGCGTACGCGTTTTTTAATAGCACATACGGATTTTCTGCGATTTTTTTTTTTTGGCCGAAACTTCCCCTCTTCATGAACCCAACTTCTTGCACTTACCCTTAAGCTCATCTTTCTTTTGCTTATCCTGGATCATCCTTGATTTGGTAGAAGAAGCCACAATATCAATCAAGTTCATCTGTTGATTTCTTCTGGGCCTAGATTAACAGTGCCTAATTGGTAATCCCCTATTTGCATATATTTCTTATCTTTATTAACCATAGGGATAGCACATTAAGCCACAATCTCTACAACATCTATTATCCTTGTGGAATGAAGAACCCTTTCTCTCTTGTTAAGCCTCTCCTTTTCTATTTCTTTTCTAACATCCTCCCAATCAAGGGGTTGTGGTTGCACTATCTTCTTATTATCAAGATTGAGCTTTATCCATGTAGGAGCAGCAAGGGAAGTCATCACCTGTGTAGAATAAGAGTGTTGAGAATTCATGTCTCAATTTCCAGTCTTTTTTTTCCCCTTCTTACTTGCCTTGGCGAAATTTTTTCTCCTTCTCACATTTACCACTTTTCCATGGCGGCTTTGGCATGCTCTGGCGGTGATAGGCCTGGTGGTTACTGCCTTACCATGGCCAGCCAAGAGGATGACCATGGTGGCTGCGATAAGACCACCAACACCTGGCTAGCGGTTACCGCGGTACTGTGGCTAGCCAAAGGGTTGACTGTGGTGGCCGCAGTAAAGCCGCTTATAGCTGGCTTGGCGGTTACTGCCTTACTATGGCCAACCAAAGGGTTGACCGCGGTGGCCACGGTAAAGCCGCCTACAGCTGGCCTGGTGCTTACCGCCTTACCGTGGCTAGCCAAAGGGCTGACCGTTGTGGCTGCGGTAAGATCACTAGCGACTGGCTACGGTTACCGTGGTGGCCAGGATAAAACTACCTATGGTTTGCCTAGCCGGTTACCACGGTACTGCGGTATGACTTAGTGTCGCCTGCGGTAGTGCGGTAGGATGTTTGGAGAGCTCGGTATGCTTA
Organism: Sequoiadendron giganteum; assembly: GCA_007115665.2. NCBI lineage: Eukaryota > Viridiplantae > Streptophyta > Pinopsida > Cupressales > Cupressaceae > Sequoiadendron > Sequoiadendron giganteum. The sequence continues at coordinate 105,489,097 of CM021101.1, forward strand.
CTGCCATATTGCATAGTGAGCTCGGGTGGACTGCAGTAGCTCGGTAAAGGCTGTGGGGAGCTTGGTCGAGTTCGATGACCGGGTTGACCAAGTTGGACTTGGGATCAGAGAGCAACAATGAATACCAGGAGGACACGTGGCTCAGTGTCAATTGATTATTGGCTAGAGGCCAAAGTAGTAATTACAACAGGTGCAGGTCAACCCAGGGTGGCACAACTAAACCCGATTTGGGTGAAGGCTTTAATGCCTAGGTGGATCAATGCAAAAAAATAGTATGGGCTGATTTGTGGTGCAATTTGAATCTGACATGATTTATACCTGAGATCGGTGGTTGATTGTAGAAAGGTTTTGAATGATTGGTCAAGAAGGTAAAAAAAAAAAAAAACATTATAAAAACAAGAATTTGATTGTGCTGCTGTGAGCCGAACAGAGAAGTCTATGATTTGTATGTAATTGATTCTGTTACTATAATAAAAAATATATTGGACTTTGTGTGGTGGGTTTTTTACCTAAAAATGTTTTCCAATGTATATCTTGCGTCAACCGTGAATGCTCAACTTTGTGTAATATTTATTTTGCCTACATGTATTCATCTTAAGTAGTTTGTGAATCTATTGAAACTAGTTTATGCTTTACTCCTCTGTTGTATTAGTGTTAAGGGAATGTATTCCGCACTTTTTAGTGTGTTGATTCATGCATGATTTTCCCTTCAAGTGGTATCAGAGCTTTGCTAGTTGTGTTATCCTTGTAGGAAATTTTAGTTTTTTGTGCTAATACTATTTCAGTGGGAGTCTTGCATTGCTAGAACTTGTTTCTATTTGAGATGGCGAGTACATCTGGTAGAGTAGATATTGAAAAGTTCAATGGCAGTAACTTTGAGTTATGGAAACTCAAGATAGAAGACCTGCTTGTGGATAGAGACCTCTGGATTGATGTCTCTTGAACTAAACCACAAAGTACAACATAAGAAGCTTGGGATCTTGCTGATAGAAAAGGAAGAGGTTTGATAAGACTGAGTCTAGCCGACTCTATTCTCCTAAATGTTCATGAGGAGTAGTCTGCAGCTTCATTATGGAAGAAGCTTGGTGATATTTATCAAGGAAAGTCTCTGGTAAATAAGTTATTCCTAAGGAAGAAGTTGTACTCCTTGAAGATGGATGAAAGTGCATCCATTGCAGACCATCTAAACTCATTTAATATGAGTGTCAGTCAACTCACATCTGTAGGTGTAAAGATTGAGGAGGAGGATCGTTGCATGCTCCTATTGTGTTCATTACCTAATAGTTGGGATCATCTTGTGATGGCCATTGGAAGCACTACTACTGCTTTCAAGAGGGAAGATGTTGTTGCCTCATTGCTATCTAAAGAGATGTGGAGGAACTCTTCAGAGATGGCCAAAGAGGCTCTTGTTGTTCAAGGTAGACCAAAGGAGAAAGGCAAGAAGAAAGAACAGAAGTCAAAATCTAAATCTGCAGGGAGATCAAAGTTTCCTGGTAAAAATTTCAAGGTGAGATGCTAGAACTGTGGGCAACCTAGTCATATCAGGTGGGACTGCAAGGAGAAGAAGAAGAAGAATGCTTTTGATAATGAATCTTCTCAAAATGATGCAGAAGCCTTCATTGTAGCAGCCTTGACAACTCATGCATCTGATGATGTTTGGCTTGTTGACTCAAGTGCCTCTTTTCACATGATGTCTAATAGAGAATGGTTCTCTAAATACGAGAAGTATGATGGTGGAAAGGTGTACTTGGCTAGTGAGTTGACATTGGAAATAGTTGGCAGAGGAAGAGTCAGAATTTAGTTTCCTGACGGGAGAGTCAAAGGTATTGGTGGCATACTTCACATACCAGATCTGGCTCAAAATCCTCTTTCTGTTAGTAAGTTAAATGATGTTGGTGTAGAAGTTTATTTTTCTAGTAAGGGATGTAAAATGGCTAGAGGTGCAATGGTGTTGGCTAAGGGTGTTCATACTGGAACTTTGTACAAGCTGGATGCACGTCCTATTCTTTGTAACAATTCCTCTGTAAAGCCATGCATTGCTGCACCTGCAGAGAGAAATGAGGACTCTTCTTTGGCTAGAAATCCTATGGAAGTAAAACTCCTAGCTGAGAAGACTATGCAATGGCATCATAGACCTGGTCACATTGGTGAAAAAGGTTTAAAAACCTTGAACAATAAAAATCTTGTAGAAGGGATTGATGATTGGAACCTTGAGTTCGATTTCTATGAACATTGCATCTATAGAAAGCGGCACTATGTTTCTTTTTTATTCTAATCCTCACAAATCTTCTGGTATACTGGATTATGTTCATTCTAATGTTTTTGGTCTAGTTAGTGTTCCTTCATTATCAAAGTCTAGATATTATGTTTCTTTTATTGATGACTATTCGAGAAGGGTATTTGTATACTTCATTAAAATTAAATCAGAAGTGTTCAGTCAGTTTAAAGAGTTTAAATATTTGGTAGAAAATCAGATTGAAAGGAAAATTAAGTGTTTGAGGACAGATAATGGTGGTGAACTCTGTTCTAGAGATTTTGAGAGGTATTGCATAGATCATGGGATTAAAAGGCACAAGACAATGCCTTATACTCCACCGCAAAATGGAGTTGCTAAAAGGTTAAATAGGAAATTGATGGAAAAGGCAAGGAGTATGCTAAGTAGTGCTCATTTGGAGCAGAAGTTCTGGGCTGAGGTTGTTGCTACAACATGTTATTTGAGAAATAGATCTGCTTATTCAGCTCTTGTTGACAAGACACCTTTAGAAGCATGGTCTGGGAAGAACCCCTCTCTGAGACATGTTTGTGTGTTTGGCTATGAGGCATATGTTTATGTGCCAAATGAAAAGAGATCTAAATTGGATAACAAGGTTTTGAAGTGTATCCTCATTGGCTATGGAGTTGGTGTGAAGGGATACAAGATTTGGAACCCTGTTACTGAGAAATTTTTTATATAGCAGAAGCATGATATTTCATGAGATAAAACCTTCAATTAGTGATCAACAACTTGGGACAAATCAGAGTGACAAGAAGAAGAATGCAGTTGAGATTCCCCGAACTCCTAAAAGGGAAGAGCTACATGGTGTCCCTGAGACTGAGGAGAGCTCAAGCAGCTCTGGAAGTTCTGATGATGAAGATCAACCTCAGCCTATAAGAAGATCTACATGAGAAAAAATGCAATCTGATAGGTATGGTTTCTTTATGTTAGACTCAAATTGTGCCTATGCTTTAATTACCAGCACTGATGAGCCGAGGACTATTAAGGAAGAAACTGATTCAAAGTCTTGGCTAGAAGCCATGAATGAAGAAATGAATTCTTTGAAAAAGAATGGTACTTGGAAGTTGGTACCACTGCCTAAAGGGTGAAATTATGTTGGTTGTAAGTGGATATTCAAAAAGAAGACAGGTCTTGATGGCAGTGTTGAGAAGTATAAAGCTAGACTAGTTGCAAAAGATTTTTCTCAAATTGAGGGAATTGATTATGGAGAGATTTTTTCCTCTGTAGCAAAGCTAACATCCATCAGATTTCTTTTGTCATTAGCAACTGTATATGATTATGAAATTGAGCAGATGGATGTGAAGATAGCATTTCTCTATGGTGAGATGGAAGAAGAAATTTACATGTCCCAGCCTCAGCATTATGTTGAAAGAGGTAAAAAAAATCTAGTATATTAGTTAAATAAATCTCTTTATGGTTTAAAACAGAATCCTAGAATATGGTACCAAAAATTTGACACATTTGTTTTGTCAATTGGGTTTGTGAGATCAAAGTCTGATCATTGCATTCACTATAAATTTGAGAATGATCGTGTGCTTGTTATCACCCTGTATGTGGATGATATGTTATTTATTGGAAATAGCAAAACTATGATTTCTGACCTTAAATCTCCATTGTATGCAAAGTTCGAGATAAAAAATATTGGTGCAGCTAGGTACATTCTTGGAATGGAGATTACTAGGAAAAAAACAAGTAGAAAGCTTTGGGTTAGTCAGAGTAAGTATTTGAAGACAGTTCTAGAGAGTTTTAGCATGGATGACTGCAAATAGCTTGTTATTCCAATCATGCATGAAACTAAGCTGTCAGTTGAAGACTGTCCAAAGTCTGCTACAGAGATGGAGGACATGACTAGTGTGCCTTATGCAAGTGTTGTTGGCAGTTTGATGTATGCTATGGTCTACACAAGACCAGATGTTGCCCAAGTAGTGGGATTTCTAAGCCATTTTATGGAAAATCCAGGAAGATCACATTGGGATGCTGTGAAGAGAGTTTTTAGGTATTTGAAGGGGACTTCAGATTATGCTTTGTGTTACCATGGCAATCTAGTTGCATCATAGAAATCTCTCAGCATCCAAGGTTATGTTGATTTAGATTGGGCAGGGGACATTGACAACAAACGATCCACCAGTGGATAGACTTTCATGCTTAATGGTGGAGCTATTAGTTGGATGAGAAAGTGATAGGTTGTAGTTTCTTTATCCACAATAGAGGCAGAGTACATGGCTACAACTCATGCCTGTAAGGAAGCTATTTGGCTAAGGCATTTGTGTTTAGACATTGGATTTGATGCTAGGTAGATTACAATCTGCTGTGATAGTTAGAGTGCCATTTGTTTGGCAAATAATCTGAATTTTCATGTTAGGACCAAGCACATTGATGTGCAGTATCATTTCGTAAGGGACATGGTCGAAGATGGTAGGGTTAGTCTGGAAAAGGTGGACACCTTGAAGAATGTTGCAGATGCTTTGAAAAATCATGTGATTACAGACAAGTTTAGATGGTGCACAAAATCGATGGGCCTTGGGGCTTATGATAGACAGTGATTTTTGCTGCAATGGGGTTGCTAGAAATGTTCGCCAAGTGGGAGCTTGTTGAGAATTCATGTCTCAATTTCTAGTCTTTTTTTGCCCCTTCTTACTTGCCTTGGTGAAAATTTTGCTCCTTCCCATGTTTACGGCTTTACCGCGACGGCTTAGGCATGCTCTGGCAGTGACAGGCTTGGCGGTTACTGCCTTACCGTGGCTAGCCAAGAGGCCGACCTCGGTGGCCGCAGTAATACTGTCAGCACCTGGCTAGCAGTTACTGCGAGACCGCGACCAACCAAAGGGCTAACTGCGGTGGCCAAAGTAAAGCCGCCTGTGGCTAGCCTAGCAGTTATCGCCTTACCACAACCAGCCAAAGGGCTGACCACGGTGGCCACGATAAAGTCACTTGCGGCTGGCTTGGCAATTACCGCCTTACCACAACCAGCCAAAGGGCTGACCACGGTGGCCACGATAAAGTTGCTTGCGGCTGGCTTGGCAGTTACCGCCTTATCGCGACCAACCATAGGGCTGACTGCAATGGCCACGGTAAGACTACCAGTGACTAGCTGGCAGTTACCATGGTACCGTGGCCAGCCAAAGGGCTGACCGCGGTGGCCATGATAAAACCTCCCGTGGTTTGCCTGGACGATTACCGTGGTATCGCGGTATGACTTGGAGCCGCTTGCGGTAGCACAGTAGGATGTTTGGTGAGCTCGGTATGCTTATCGCCATACCACATGGTGAGCTTGGGTGGACCGCGATAGCTTTGTTAAGGTTGTGGGGAGCTCAGTCGAGCTCGAAAAATAGGTTGACCGAGTTGGACTCGGGATCAAAGAGCGACAACGAATACCTAGAGGATATGTGGCTTAGAGTCAGTCGATTATTGGCTAGAGGCCAATGTAGTAATTGTAGCAGGTGCAAGTCAACCCAAGGTGGTGTAACTGAACCCGATTTGGGTGAAGGCTTTAATTCCTAGGTGGCTCAAAGTAGAAAAATAGTATGGGCTGATTTGTGGTGCAATTTGAATCTGACATGATTTATACTTGAGATCGGCGGTTGATTGTAAAAGGTTTTGAATGATTGGTCAAGAGGGTAAAAAAACAAAAAAAATTGTAACAGCAAGAATTTGATTGTGTTGTTATGAGTTGAACGGAGAAGTCTGTGATTTGTATGTAACTGTTTTTGTTACTGTAATAAAAAATAGACTCGACTTTTTGTGGTGGGTTTTTTACCTAAAAAGGTTTTCCCATGTATATCTTGTGTCAACTATGAATGCTCAACTTTGTGTAATATTTATTTTGCCTACATGTAATCATCTTAAGTAGTTTGTGAAGCTATTGAAATTAGTTTATGCTTTACTCCTTTTTTGTATTAGTGTTAAGGGAATGTATTCCACACTTTTGAGTGTGTTGATTTGTGCATGATTTTCCCTTCAATTGGTATCAGAGCTTGGCCAGTTGTGTTATCCTTGTAGGAAGTTTTATTTTTTTGTGCTAATACTGTTTCAATGGGAGTCTTGCATTGCTAGAAATTGTTTCTATTTGAGATGGCGAGTACATCTGGTAGAGTAGATATTGAAAAGTTCAATGGCAGTAACTTTGAGTTATGGAAACTCAAGATAGAAGACCTTCTTGTGGATAGAGACCTTTGGATTTTTGTCTTTGGAACTAAGCCACAAAGTACAATGCAAGGAGCTTGGGATCTTGCTGACAGAAAAGCAAGAGGTTTGATAAGACTGAGTCTAGCCAATTCTATTCTCCTGAACGTTCATGAGGAGCAATTTGTTGCTTCATTATGGAAGAAGCTTGGTGATATTTATCAACGAAAGTCTCTAGTAAATAAGTTATTCCTAAGGAAGAAGTTGTACTCCTTCAAGATGGATTAAGGTGCATCTATAGCAGACCATTTGAACTCATTTCATGTGAGTGTCACTCAGGTTGCATCTGTAGGGGTAAATATTGAGGAGGAGGATCGTTGCATGCTCCTATCGTGTTCATTACCTGATAGGTGGGATGATCTTGTGATGGCCATTAGAAGCACTACTGCTGCTTTCAAGATGGAAGATTTTGTTGCCTCATTTGTATCTGAAAAGATGCAAAGGAAGTCTTAAAAGATGGCTAAAGAGGCTCTTTTTGTTCAAGGTAGACCAAAGGAGAAAGGCAAGAAGAAAGACAAGAAGTCAAAATCTAAATCTGCAGGGAGATCAAAGTCTCCTAGTAAAAAGTTCAAGGTGATATACTGGAACTGTGGGCAACCTGGTCATATCAGGAAGGACTGCAAGGAGAAGAAGAAGAAGAATGCTTCTGATAATGAATCTTCTCAAAGTGATATGGAAGCCTTCATTGTAGCAGCCTTGACAACTCAAGCATCTGATGATGTCTAGCTTGTTGACTCAGGTTCCTCTTTTCACATGACATCAAATAGAGAATGGTTCTCTAAATACGAGAATTATGATGGTGGAAAGGTGTACCTGGCTAGTGATTCAACATTGGAAATAGTTGGCAGAGGAAGAGTCAGAATTCAGTTTCCCGATGAGAGAATCAAAGGTATTGGTGGTGTACTTCACATACCAAGTCTGGCTCAGAATCTTCTTTCTATCAGTAAGTTAAATGATGCTGGTGTAGAAGTTTCTTTTTCTAGTAAGGTATGTAAAATGGCTAGAGGTGCAATGGTGTTGGCTAAGGATGTTCGTACTGGAACTCTGTACAAACTAGATGCACGTCCTATTCTTTGTAACAGTGCCTCTGTAAAGCCATGCGTTGCTTCACCTACAGAGAAAAATGAAGACTCTTCTCTAGCTGCAAATGCTATGGAAGTAAAACTCTCAACTGAGAAAACTATGCTATGGCATTATAGACTTGGTCACATTGGTGAGAAAGGTTTAAAACCTTGAAGAATAAAAATCTTGTAGAAGGGCTTCATGATTATAACCTTGAGTTTGATTTCTATGAATATTGCATCTATGGAAAGTGGCACCATGTTTCTTTTTATTCTAGTCCTCACAAATCTTCTGGTATACTGGATTATGTTCATTCTGATGTTTTTGGTCCAGTTAATGTTCCTTCTTTATCAAATTCTAGATATTATGTTTCTTTTATTGATGATTGTTCGAGAAGGGCATTTGTATACTTCATTAAAAGTAAATCAGAAGTGTTAAGTCAGTTTAAAGAGTTTAAATCTTTGGTAGAAAATCAGACTGGAAGTAAAATTAAGTGTTTGAGGATAGATAATGGTGGTGAATTATGTTATGCATATTTTGAGAGGTATTGCATTGATCATGGGATTAAAAGGCACAAGCCAACACCTTATACTCCACAAACAAATGGAGTTGCTCAAAGGTTAAACAGGACACTGATGGAAAAGGCAAGGAATATGCTAAGTAGTGCTCATCTGGACTAGAAATTCTAGGTTGAGGCTATTGCTACAACATGTTATTTGATAAATAGATCTCCTTGTTCAACTCTTGTTGTCAAGACACCTTTGGAAGCATGGTCTAGGAAGAATCCCTCTCTAAGACATGTCTATGTGTTTGGCTGTGAGGGATATGTTTATCTGCCAAATGAAAAGAGATCAAAATTGGATAACAAGGTTGTCAAGTGTATCCTCATCAGCTATGGAGTTGGTGTGAAGGGTCACAAGATATGTAACCATGTTACTGAGAAGGTTTTATACAACAGAAGTATGATATTTTGTGAGCTAAAACCTTCAGTTAGTGATCAACAACTTGGGACAATTTAAAGTGACAAGAAGAAGGATGCAGTTGAGATTCCCCAAACTCCTAAAAGGGAAGAGCTGCATGGTGTCCCTGAGACTGAGTAGAGCTCAAGCAGCTCTGTAAGTTCTAATGATGAAGATCAACCTCAGCCTATAAGAAGATCTACACGAGAAAAAAGGCAACCTGATAGGTATGGTTTCTCTATGTTAGACTCAAATTGTGCCTATGCTTTAATTACCAGCATTGATGAGCCGAGGACTATTAAGGAAGCAATCATCATGACTGATTCAAAGTCTTGGCTAGAAGACATGAATGAAGAAATGGATTCTTTGAAAAAGAATGATACCTAGAAGTTGGTACCACTACCTAAAGGACGAAAGCCTATTGGCTGTAAGTGGATATTCAAAAAGAAGATAGGTCTTGATGGCAGTGTTGAGAAGTACAAAGCTAGACTGGTTGCAAAATGTTTTTCTCAAATTGAGGGAATTGATTATGGAGAGATTTTTTCCTCTGTAGCAAAGCTTACATCCATCACATTTCTTTTGTCATTAGCAGCTGTATATGATTATTAAATTGAGCAGATGGATGTGAAGAAAGCATTTCTCCATGGTGAGATGGAAGAAGAAATTTACATGTCCCAGCCTCAACATTATGTTGAAAGAGGTAAAAAAAATCTGGTATATTAGTTAAATAAATCTCTCTATGGTTTAAAACAGAATCCTAGAATGTGGTACCAAAAATTTGACAATTTGTGTTGTAAATTGGGTTTGTGAGATCAAAGTCTAATCATTGCATTCACTATAAATTTGAGAATGATCGTGTGCTTGTTATCACCCTGTATGTGGATGATATGTTATTTATTGGAAATAGCAAGACTGTGATTTCTAACCTTAAATCTCAGTTGTCTGCAAATTTTGGGATAAAAATTCTTGGTGTTGCTAGGTACATTCTTGGAATGGAGATTACCAGGGACAAAACAAGAAAAAAGCTTTGGGCAAATCAGAGTAAGTATGTGAAGATAGTTCTTGAGAGTTTTAGTATGGATAACTGCAAACAACTTGTTGTTCCAATCATGCATGGAACTAAGTTGTCAGTTGAAGACTATCCAAAGTCTGCTACAGAGATGGAGGACATGACCAGTGTGCCTTATGCAAGTGTTGTTGGCAGTTTGATGTATGCTATTGTCTGCACTAGACCAGACATTGCCCAAGCAGTGGAATTTCTAAGTCATTTTATGGCAAATCCAGGAAGATCACATTGGGATGCTGTGAAGAGAGTTTTTAGGTATTTGAAGGGGACTTCAAATTATGCTTTGTGTTACCATGGAAATATGGTTGCATCACAAAAATCTCTCAGCATCCAAGGTTATGTTGATTTAGAATTGGTAGGGTACATTGATAGCAGATGATCCACCAGTGGATAGACTTTCATGCTTAATGGTGGAGCTATCAGTTGGATGAGAAAGCGACAGGCTGTAGTTGCTTTATCCACAACAAAGGCAGAGTACATGGCTGCAACTCATGCCTGTAAGGAAGCTATTTGGCTGAGGCATTTGTGTTTAGACATTGGATTTGATGCTGGGCAGATTACAATCTATTGTGACAGTCAGAGTGCCATTTGTTTGGCAAAGAATCTGACCTTTCATGCCAAGACCAAGAACATTGATGTGCAGTATCATTTCGTAAGGGACATGGTTGAAGATGGTAGGGTCAGTCTGGAAAAGGTGGACACCTTGAAGAATGTTGCAGACACTTAGAAAAATCCTGTGAGTATAGACAAGTTCAGATGGTGCATAGAATCGATGGGCCTTGGGGCCTATGACAGACAGTGATTTTTGTTGTAATGGGGTTGTTGGAAATGTTCGCCAAGTGGGAGCTTGTTGAGAATTCATGTCTCAATTTCCAGTCTTTTTTTGCCCCTTCTTATTTGCCTTGGTGAAAAGTTTTCTCCTTCTCACATTTACCACTTTCCCGCGGTGGCTTTGGCATGCTCTGGTGGTGATAGGCCTGGCAGTTACCACCTTACTGTGGCTAGCCAAGAGGCTGACCGCAATGGCCATGGTAAGACAACCAGTGCCTGGCTGGCGATTACCGCGGTACCACAGCTAGCCCAAGGGTTGACTGCGGTGGCCGCGATAAAGCTGCCTATGGCTGGCCTGATAGTTACCACCTTACCATGGCCAGCCAAAGGGTTGATCATGGTAAAGTTGCCTATGGCTAGCCTAGCGGTTACCGCCTTAACACGTGTAGCCAAAAGGTTGAGCGTGGTGGCTATGGAAAGACTGCCAGTGACTGGTTGGTGGTTACCATGGTACCGTGGCAAGACTACTAGTGACTGGCTGGCGGTTACCATGGTACCATGGCCAACCAAAGGGCTAACTGGAGTGGCCATGGTAGAACCGCCTGTGGTCTGCTTGGACGATTACCGTGGTATGACTTGGAGCCTCCTGCGGTAGCATGGTAGGATGTTTGGTGAGCTCAGTATGCTTACCACCATACCGCATGGTGAGCTCGAGTGGATTGTGGTAGCGCAGTAAAGGTTGTGGGGGGCTCGGTCAAGCTTAGTGATCGGGTTGACTGAGTTGGACTCAGGTTCAAAGAGCAACAACAAATACCAGGACGACACATGGCTCAGTGTCAGTCAATTATTGGCTAGAGGCCAATGTAGTAATTGCAGCAGGTGCAGGTCAACCCAGGGTGGTGCAACTGAACCCGATTTGGGTGAAGGCTTTAATGCTTGGGTGGCTTGATGCAGAAAAATAGTATGGGCTGATTTGTGGTGCGATTTGAATCTGACATGATTTATGCCTGAGATCGGCAGTTGACTGTAAAAGGTTTTGAATGGTTGGTCAAGAGGGTAAAAAAAAAAAAAAAACATTGTAATAATAAGAATTTGATTGTGCTGCTATGAGCTGAACAAAGAAGTCTGTGATTTGTATGTAACTATTTCTGTTACTATAATACAAAATAGATTGGACTTTGTGTGGTGGGTTTTTTACCTGAAAAGGTTTTCCCACGTATATTTTGTGTCAACTATGAATGCTCATCTTTGTGTAATATTTATTTTGCCTGCATGTATTCATCTTAAGTAGTTTGTGAATTTATTGAAACTGGTTTATGCTTTACTCCTCTATTGTATTAGTGTTAAGGGAATGTATTTCGCACTTTTGAGTCTATTGATTCATGCATGATTTTCCCTTCAAAGAGGTGGCGGGAGAAAGAGGTTTCCAAATTTACTACCTTAGGTTGGGATTCAACCTCTTGCTATTTCTCTCTCTTTGATTTCTCTTTTTCCAATTTTTCCTTTCTTCCAAAAATTAATCTCTTTATTTTTCTAATTTTTCTATGCTAGCCCATAGTTTAGAAGCCTCTTGATCAATTTTGTCTTGTTCTTGTGCCTCTATTCTTTTTAACTCCAATTCTTCTTCATCCTTCTTCCTTCGGGCCTTCTTAACTACTTTAAACTTAGCCTCAAGGGCTTCTCTTTATCTTATTTGTTGGTCCTTCTCTTCTTCAACCTCATGAACCCTTTAAAGCAAGGCTAACTTTTCTCTCTCTTCCTTAGCCTTTTTCTCAGCTTCCCTATGTTGTAACAACAAATCCTCCTTCTCCTTTTTTTGCTTAGCCAACTCCTCTGATTTTGCACTAGCCTCCAACTCTTGTTCCTTAGCAAGCTCTTTAGCTTTGGCCTTGGCTTCTAATTTCTATTGTTGTTTAGCAAGCAGATCTACGTTGGCTTTGATTTCTACTTCTTCTTGTTATTTAGCAAGAAAATCTGCTCGTGCCCTTGCATCTTCTTCTTTTTTGGAATCTTCAAACAACTTCCACTGATCCTTAGGGGTAAGAACATGCTCTTCCTCATAATTTTGAGAAGATACATCTTTAACAATATCATCATCAAAATGTGTTTCTTCTGAATCTATATCAAAATCATGAATTTCAACCTCAACCCCTTTTCCCTTCAATTTTTTTTCTTCCTCATGAAGACTACTTGTGGGTACTTCTTCACTAGGTTCCTAAATGAGAGGTGGTTGAGAAGAAGAACCTTCCCTAAGTGTTTAGGTATCCATACCTTGTGCTTCAGGAGCTTCTTTTCCAACTATCTCAGGAACAATATCCCCTCTAGAAACGAGAGGATACTCCAATTTTTCTTTGGGCGTTTCTCTCCTTTTAGTTATGTGGTAACCCTTAGTTTCCCCTACTTTTCACTTCTTAGAACCTTGGGCTTTTGGTTCTTTTATTCTCAAGATCACCCATTGGATGCTTCTATGTAAAAAAATCCTCAAAATCTACTTGATGTCAATGGATTCCTCTTCCTCCCAATTGATGGGGACTAAGTCCTTGACACCAATCTTTTCAACTTCATATTATAGATCTAAAGTCACACTATCATCTAACAATGTGTTACGAATATATTCCTTTACTCCAAATTCAATCATCCAAGGAATAGGGAGTCTTTCATAGTTTCTTCTTCTCACATCATACTCATCTTGCAAATCCAACCAAACTACTTATAAAAAACTATAATACTTCTCAAACACAATGGGGAACAACTTATTCATTCTATGCTTTGGGTCAAAATTATTTCAAGATGTGTAAAGTCCCAAATTGAAGTGGCTCAACTCTTCACATACTGCTTTTTTAGCCACATTATGAAGACAACAATATTCACCCAACTTCATGGGAAAAATATGGTACCTAGATTTTTTCTTGAAGCCGAATTTTTCATTTACTCCTAATGCTCGATATATAAACTCCATGAGGACCATTCTATTAGTGCAACACCTTGGTAGTAGGTGAGGATGTCCATGAAACCCTACTAACATGAAGTAGGAGAACTTGGGGTATTGGATATACTAATTTCCCCATTGAGCAATGAACACCATGGAATCCCTACTTAATCTAAAACCAACATCACCAGTCAATCAATTGATAATGACATACAAAAATGCATCATTGACTCTCCTATATTGTTCTTCTGATGTTTGTAATTTTAGTTGATTGTAATGGTTCCATACTATTTTTTGCCCAGGAGCTTATCCCAATACTCCTACTGCATTCAACCCTGGGAAAATACCCATCCTTGTAGCTGCATAAATGAAATAAGAGGTCATATAGAAGGTTTCTTTTTTCCTTACATTTATCATCTGATTGTGAAAAGTGTTATAAAAAATCACACACCTATCAAATTTTTTCCTGCCATCAAAGATAGCTTCAATGAATGGAAACATTCATTCCTTGAATTATGTAGAGTCCTTTTTCCCAAACACTTTAGAGAGAATGAAGATCAGTCCATCGAATTCCTTCTTGAAATATCACCTTTTGTGCTGGCCAGGCATCTTAGTTAGGTATTTCTTTTCATTTCTTAACCACTTATTATTCATGTGGTTCCTATTGAGATATTTTTTCTCATTGAATCTTTGCAATGCATCTACCTCTTTCAACAACCTTGGATTCTCTAGAGCAGGTGCATTAAACATCAATCTCATCATTTGTGGGGATAAGTCAATTATGGAATTCCCTTGCTGATCCATACATTGCCTTGACATTGCATTATAGGCACATGCTACAGCTAAGATTAGCTCTGGGCATTAGACTGAAAGAGGAAATAATGTGACATGGGAAATTATAGACTGAACTATCCTTTATGTCCTCCTAGTAAGTTTTTATGAGAAGTTTTCTTAATTCAATTCTTCACAATCAAATGTTCCCAAGTTGTTGTTTTTGATGTCTTCCCACCCAGTATCTAGCTTGTTGGATGTGGGAGTGATCATTCAATTTTTATATCTCATTGTGCAAGGCAGTTGTTCCACCTTTATCTATTTAGGCCTTACTTGTTTGGAACTTTCAGCTACTTGGCCTTACATCTATGAAGTTCCTACAGAGGCTCCTAGCATCGTTCACTTCCTATATGACAACCCTGGATTAGATCCATAGAAAGTACAAAATTTTTTTTTTAGAGAGATCACCTTCTATGTTACTTTGTGCTTCTTCATGTAGTCTTTATATACTTAGAAAAATTAACCACTCATCGGAGGCAGGACCAGTACAATAACCTCCTTAGAAAAATCTAAGTATTGTCAGGGTCGAGACTAGAGTCATCATTGGAACCGAGTCCTAAACAAACTGTATATCCGTATCAGGACTGAGGTTGGAATGGTTATCGCGTACAGGACCGAGATGAAAACCAAAATCGATATATAAGGAAGTTCCAAATCCTGTGCCCATTCCGGTTCCACTTCTTGTAGAGTAAAATATTTTTGATAGTCTAAATTCCATTGAAAGTGGGTTCAGAACTGGATCCACAGTATTTCAAATAAAATTTTATTGATAAAACCCATTCTTGGATCCGACTCTACCCACCATCAAGCATGATGTCATCCTTAGAAATTTTACCTAAGCAATCATAATGACTTTAAAACAAGGTCATCTGATAAGCTGAAGAGGATTAAAGTAATAGTACAACTTCATCCCATATGACTGAGGGGAAATCGGTAACTAGGGAAATAAATTAATATTAACATGGGGCACGAAAACCATTTCTTACTTAACCTATCGACTTAGTAAATTAGGGCATCAAAATTCTATGTGAAAATCATTGATCCAACATTTGAAAAAGGATGGAAAGGATGTTTAACCAATCAAAGACCATTAAGAACCCTCGAATCCTTCGAAAATGACACCCTAAACCCTAGGGCATGGTGGTACAAACATGACCAAACGTGAAAATGACTACAGTGAGAAAAACAAACCAAATAGACACAAAATAAAACAAGAAAGACATCAAAAGAAAGAAAAAAATAGAGAGTGAATGCAACAACATGACAAGCAACCAAATATTCATGATCAATCCCATAAACACTCAAAGAAGACCAAGCAAAAACAAAGAAAATAAGAAAATGACAAAGGAAACGACGCGAAAAAATTCCACCTACCTCAGAATGCTACCTAATAGGCTGATACTTGATCCAAATACACGTGCAGATGTTTTCTCCTCACACAAATCATGCTCCTTCTTTTGTATCTCGGTTCTGGTTTGCGAAAATAACTCAAGCAATAATGATGTGCAAAATTAACCTTTATGAAGTTTTAAAAGCTTGATTTCACCCATGTGAGGAGTCTACAATTAATGCTATTAATGTGGTTGGTTAGATGCGGGATCACAGAGAAAACAAGAACACAAATTTCATGCAACATAAGTAAAGTGGAGAAATCAAGAAAGCGAGGGTAGGATCGGGATCAAGACTATCCAAAGAAATTTTACAAAGTTCCTGGTTTGGTTCCAATTCTATCAAGGATGAAGAAAACAAGGAAAACAATGAAAGAAAGACAACAAGGAAGAGATGAGATTGAAAGGACCAAACTCAAGCCAAAAAGGATAAAAGACAAAGGAAGAGGTTGAGGTGGAATGGGAACAAGACTTGGAACTTGTAAAAGTTTTTTTTCGTTCAGGATCTGTTCCAGATCCATTCCCACGAAAGGAAAACAACATGGACCATCTTAGAACCTAAAAATTTCATCAAAAACCTAAGTGATTTCCATTCTTTTCCATTTAAAGCTTAAGGTTTTTTCCCATTTGGACCTAATATTATCACTATATTTTTCATGAAAATGCATTCTATCCCCATCAAAAATATTCAAACATATATATTCCTTACACCGTTGCCTTAATATTAATTTTTTATGTCATACCACTTTACCGCAACCTCCCACAATGGGCTCGCAGTATTACGGTAGAAACTAAAGGAATGGGCATGAAGTGTTTACTGCACTATTGCACATGGTAAACCATTAGTCACTGGCGGAACTAGGCAGGTAGTAGTTGGTGGACAGGGAAGGGTGAAAGGATAGCAGTCTATAAAGTGGCTATCGCGGTACTGCTGGGGGTCAGACCAGTGACTGTGGTAGCGCGGTAAAGCATTAGTCATAGGCAGAGGTAGCATCTACCATGGTACCATGGCCGGTTGGAATGGAGACCGTGGTAGTGTGGTAGACATGGAGTAACTGTTGCGTTGAGTGAAGATGACCGTGGAGGTGATCGAAAGTGCCAGACACCGCGATACTGCGGGATGAAGAATGTGAGACCGCGATAGAGCGGTAAAGACACGAAAACCCTCGGGAAATGAAATATGTGGAGCAATAAGGGCATAAATTGAAATATTAAAAGAGGGAAGAAGTATTAAGAGAAGAAATAAAGGAAAAACTATGTAAAAAATATTTAATTTTCCAACTAGGCAACTAATTAAATATTTTTATTTCTGTGAGAGAAATGCAAACGGTTTAACCAGAAAATGAAGGGTCATGACCCTTGGATTTTAATGTATAATAATTTTTAAAAATCAGTTGTAAGGGGGGTTAGAGAGAGATTTTCTGGGACTGGGAATGTAAACAATGTATAGATCTTTCTTGAAATAGAGGAATGGAAACTAATGTTTTTAACTGGTGAAAACCTTCTGGTTCAGTTGTTGAGATGTTATAATTTGTATTATTTTTATGTTGGTTCTCTCCAATTCGAATACTTTTGATCATTTCATTTAATGTGTCAAGCATAAATTTTGATTCATCAAGGTGCATATTTTCACTTTGTGTGATTTTTATTTGTTGGTGTCTCAAGTCAGAATTAAAACCCTTCAATTAAGTCACAGTATTTGAGAGTTTTCTTTTGGATAATTTAAGAAGAACTAGGATAGAAAAACATTCCAGCACTATTTGCTCGAGACATAAATAAATGAAGTTTTATGCTAGTCATTAGAATTTCATTTTCAAAGTGCCTAGCAACTTGAATTTAGACAGAAAGGGAAATACACATGTAATTCTTAATTTGACTCCATTGCCTAATAGATGGAAGGCACTAATCTGTCATGTCCCAGAAGATAGAATTTATCATAAACAATTTATTCAAATCCTTTCATTTGTGTACTAGGAGTAAGAGTAGTTGTAGTGATTTTCATCTATCCACTACCTTTGCCATTGTGGGTAGATTTTTTCATCAGGAAATACTTTTGAATCTGCATCATTCATTAGGTTCACCTACCTTGGTCTAGGAAAACCTAAAGAGAAGAAGGTACAATTGCATCAATTGGCCTTATACATTGGCCAAAAGTGTTGTAAGAGCTTGGAAAACTCATGTAGTTAAAACTTGCATTTTTGAGACCCAACAGTTTGGTGACTCTACTGGGGAATTACTCAGAAAATTTTCCATCCTTTCCATTTATAGAGTCAACAAAGTTTCACTTTTTTTGGAGATTCCGCTGGGGCAAACCAAAGCAATCCATTTTCATTTTCCTGCTTTTGGAAAAGTAGGTGGTGACTCTGTTTTAGATTTGATAAGTAATGCATGGATATTGTAGAATAGTCACATTTTTTCAAGATTTTAGAAGAAGAGAGAAGACAATAGTCAATAAGAGAGATGAAGGAATTGAGACAAGAAAGGCTGAAATTGGACCAACAGATGCTACAAGTGAACCAAAAATTGCTGCAATTGGGAGTCAAAAGTGCTCCAAGTACATCACCGAATAGGCCATCATATAGTGAGAATAAAGATACAAGTGCCAAGAGATCTTGGACACCACAAGTGCCCTATGCTGCAACTTAGGAGAACTCTAGGAGAAAAGGTAATGTACTCTATTCACAAGAAAGTATTTTTGATGAGTATATTCAAATAAAAGAGTGAGGAAAAAATCTTGTGGGATTTTTTTTTGATATAAGGGAGAATCTGTGAGTTTTTTATACAATAGGATGGTAGATGTCTGCATGCAATTACCTCCTCATTTTAGGCCCACAAGACCCACATTTGTTGCACAATTTTCGAAAGCATTAGAGCCTGAATCAATTTATTGGTCAGAGTCAATAAAACAACATGCCTTTGATGTAACAAATAATTTTATTGATTCCATGCTTGGGATAAGGTATGTGTGTACTACCAATAATGCTTCAGAAGTTGAAATTGAAGAAGATGTCATTCCTTCAAACAATGAGGATATGGAGAATTTCTCTTGCATAACAGATTGTGTTTCAAATTGTGAAGATGAAATTGTGGATGTTGATCTTCAACAGAGTGATTTTTGCAGTTCTTATGAAGATCAAGAGGAATTTGGAGACATGGTAGAAGATATGGAAGAAGAAACATGTTCACTTAGCAGTGAGCAAGTTTTAGATTTGTTAACTCTGAAATACTAGAAGTATGCACATGAAGATGATTCCAAAGTTTTGGTTCTAGCCTACATTTGTTTTTTTCAGTGAAAGTAATAATTCATATGACTCCATGTGTATCTCTCACAGTGATGAGGAATTATTTGTATCTCTCCAAGAAGAGGTATGTGACTTGAATCATTTTTGCCTACAAAAGGAAGATGTTGGTTTGCATGTTGTTGATGATAAGTGTTCAATATTTTTTGATTCAAGTATATATGAGAATGAATGTATGAATCAAAGGTTTGTGTCAATGCCAACAGGTGGTAGAAAAGAAATGGAAAGTGATTTGATTATTTCAAAAAATATTGATGAGATTAAATTTGTAGATTGTCATAAGGAGTATCCAGATTTTTTCAGGTCCTAGTGCAGTTGCAGGCACATTCAACAACATATGATAGTGAGCATGCCTATGATTATTTTGTTGAATGTGGATACACTTTGTATGCTAAGGCTGATAAATATTCTTCATGTGCTAATGAGAATGATGAAATGCAGAGTGATGAAATGAATATCAAACAGATTGAACACAATAATTTATTGAAGGTTTTTAATGGCAGTGCATGTTGCAAGACAGGTGGAATGGATAGTTTCAAAAGAAACCCGATGAGCTCTAATCAGAACAAACTCTATGACAGAGGAAAACACAGGTTTTTATTTTTGGGGTAGCATAGGGCCATTCCTTGTGGTTTGATTTTTGAACCATAGCAGGTACAGAGGATTAAGGATTGCCAGTGCATGGACAATTCTTAGCAATGACTCTTTCAATTTTCTCTTCCATGCATAGTAGTTTAGGATTTTTCGTTTTCTCCATTTTTCTCTTTTTTCCATTTTTGCTCTGTTCATTCCCTCCATCTGCTATTGCTTTCATTTTTCATTTACTTGGTATGCTCTACCACAAAATTTTGGATTCTTGCAGTAATTTAGAAAATCACTCATCCCCAACAGGAGCAATTGTTAGAACCTAAAAATTTCATCAAAAACCTAAGTGATTTCCATTATTTTCTATTTAAACCTTAAGGTTTTTTCCCATTTGGACCTTATATTCTCACTATCATTTTTCATGAAAATGCATTCTACCCCCATCAAAAATATTCTAACATATATATTCCTTACACTGCTGCCATAATATTTAATTTTTATGTCATACCGCTTTCCAGCGGCCTCCCACAATGGGCTCGTGGTATGGCAGTAGTAGCTAAAGGAACAAGCATGAAGTGTTTATTGTGCTACCGTATGTGGTAAATTCATTGACCACAGTAGCGCAGTAAACCATTAGTCATAGGCGGAAGTAGGCAGGTAGCGGTTGGCAGACAACGAAGGGTGAAAGGATATCAATCTATAAAGCGGCTACCGCAATACCTTTGGGGGTCAGACTAGCGACCGTGGTAGTGTGGTAAAGCATTAGTCACAAGCAAAGGTATAATATACCACGGTACCATGGCCGGCTGGAATGGAGACCGCGGTAGTGCGGTAGACATGGAGTAACAATTGCAGTGAATGAAGATGACCGTGGAGGTGATAGACAGTGTCAGACATCGCGATACCTCGGGATGAAGAATGTGAGACTGCGGTAGAGCGGTAAAGACATGAGAAGCCTTAGGAAATTAAATGTGAGGAGCGATAAGGGAATAAAGTGAAATATTAAAAGCGAGAAGAAGTATTAAGGGAAGAAATAAAGGAAAGACTATATAAAAAATATTAAATTTTCTGATTAGGCAACTAATTAAATATGTTTTATCTCTATGAGAGAAATGCAAACAGTTTAACCAGAAAATGAAGGGTTGTGACCCTTGGATTTTAATGTATAAGAATTTTAAAAAATCAGTTGTAAGGGGGGTTAGAGAGAGAGATTTTTTGGGACTGGGAATGTAAACAATGTATAGATCTTTCTTGAAATAGAGCAATGGAAACTAGTGTTTTTAACTAGTGAAATCCTTCTGGTTTAGTTATTGAGATGTTAGAATTTGTATTATTTTTATGTTGGTTCTCTCCAATTCAAAGATTTTTGATCATTTGAGTTAATGTATCAAGCATAAATTTTGATTCATCCAGGTGCATATTTTCACTTTGTGTGATTTTTATTTGCTGGTGTCTCAAGTCAGAATTAAAACCCTTCAAGTAAGTCACGGTGTTTGAGAGTTTTCTTTTGGATAATTTAAGAAGAACTAGAATAGAAAAACATTCTAGCACTATTTGTGCGAGACGTAAAAAAATGAAGTTGTATGCCAATCATTACAATTTCATTTTCAAAGTGCCTAGCAACTTGAATTTAGACAGAAAGGGAAATACACATGTAATTCTTAATTTTGTCTCCATTTCCCAATAGATAGAAGGCACTGATCTATCATGTCCCATAAGATAGAATTTATCATAAACAATTTATTCAAATCCTTTCATTTGTGCAGTAGGAGTAAGAGTAGTTGTGATTTTCATCTATCCACTACCTTTGCCATTATGGGTAGATTTTTGCATCAGGAAATACATTTGAATTTGCACCATTCATTAGGTTCACCCACCTTGGTCTAGTAGAAACTAAAGATAATAAGGTACAATTGCATCAATTGGCCTTGTACGTTGGCCAAAAGTGTTGTAATAGCTTGGAAAACTCTTCTGGTTAAAATCTGCATTTTTCTGACCCAACAGACCGAAAATAAAAACATAAGGAAACATATGAGAGCGAGATTAGAACATATCTAATAGATGGAACCAAAGTAAATTCCAAGTCAAGGTTTGGTTCTTGTTCCGATTTTTCCAAAGCAAAAAGAACAAAAACAAAGACTTGGAAAAAAAGAACAACTCCTCAGTCCCAAATAAAAAGACACAAGGACAAGAAACAAAGGGGGACCCATTTTGACCAAGGAAAAAGATGGGGTGGTTATGCAAGGCATAACACAACTTCATCAGCAACATCAACATCCTTCTCAACTTTTTCATCAACAAAATTTTCATCAACTACTTGATTACCAACAACAACCATATCATTTACGTCAACATCAATATGTTCATCAACAAACAAGGAAGTTTTTTCATCTTCAAACACAATTAAATTATCACTTTGCTCAACAAAATTTATCTTTTCCTCATTTTCTATTGTCCTTACTTGTATTTTCCTTGTTTGAATAATATTTTTGATGGGCCACACAACTCTCTCCTTCACTATCAAATACCAACTTGTAGCTTGCCTATACAACTGCTTCAAATTATCCTCACAACTTTCTATCTTCTTACTGAGTTCCTCTAGTGCTTGCCTCATTTCTTTCTCCTTCTTCTTTTGATTTTCCTTGTCCTCTCTTTTCCTCTCTTCTTATTTCTTCTTCCTTTTTGAATCGTTAGCCTGCAAACATCTTTCCAATATTCTCAACAAATCCATCTTCACAAGCAATTCCTTCCTTGCTTCCACTTCACTTTGCCTCTCCTAGTCAATTAGGTTCTCTTTTAACCTACACACACAACACACAACAACTACTAGACAAACATAGGCTTTTCCTCTACCCAAACCATATTGGGCTCTGATACTAGTTGATTCAATGCTAGGAGGATCACAACTCAAGTCAACCAACCATTCAAGGCAATGATACAAAATTATTGCTCTTAAGCATTCTTGGCTTACTTTGCAATAACATAAATTTAGAAATCATTAACCAAAGAACTCAACTAGTCCTTAGAACACATTACACAATATTTTCATAACAAACCAAACCATTCCAAACCCTTTCATTCACCTTCCCAAGGTTTGTAATATGTTCACATATCTCTACACATACTAAATAAACCATCTCCCATGCATTTTTCATGCTTCTTCAACAAAAGACTCAAACACTTATGATTTTAACAAATGCACATGAAAGGGTCCCAAGGAACCTTTAACACAATTTCCATTCCATTATACTTACAATGAACCTTTTATTTCAACAACTAAACACAAGAACTCCCACTATTAATATCACAACAGTCTGCAAACACATTGAAACAGTCCTAGGGCATTATTGCTTTGATAGAAAAATTTATTATTTTTATCTGAAATTTTGGAATATGAAAATTCCAAAGGAAATGAACCTTTTCACCAATGTTCATACAATTTCACTATGCCAATTGAGAGAAACATAGTTTTGGCTACTTGTTGTCTACCCTAAGAGGGTTTCAAACCCGCACTTACAAAAATGATCATAACTTCTACAAATATTCATGAAATTGAACAAAAAAAATAAAAATGAAACTATATTAATTTATCCTTCTTTTCCCATTGGATTCAAGCCAATACCAATCCATACAAGGATGTACAACATGCTACTACAAGAATGTTACAAGGAAAATCTAGGAATTGCAACCACAAAAAGATTCATAACTTTGATTCTACTCCATCAAATGAAGTGAAACAAAGACAAAAATGAACTAGTTTCATTAAATTTTCAAACCAAACCAATTCCAGGCTCATTGATGGTCCATACAAACTGTACCATATCAAATAATAGAGATAACAACGCTGAAACTCAGAATTTTCATTGGTCTCTTACCTTCATTTCATTACATCTTCATTTTTCCCAATCCCCTCTCTTTAGATTCTACCATAACAATGTATTTAAACCATTTACAAGCCTACCCAACCAACTAAAACTATATAAATTCCTCATATGACCCTTGATCTTCTTATTTTTGCATTTTTGCAATTCTAACAATATGACAATATGACAACTTTGACAAAAAAATTCATTTTTTTGACAAAATGAACTCATAATCACCTAATAACCTATTGAGTGACTCAAACATGTTAAATATGGTATAAATGACCTTTTGAAATGACCCAAACACCATGTAAAGTAAATATTTACAAAATGTTCTCATGGAGGCATGGATTCCAGTAGGTGAGCTTGCACCAAGATTGCTTAGAATGTATCATTGTTCTAATGAAAATGTGTTCTTACTTTCCATGACCCACATTATTTCCAATGATCCAATCATAGATTATGAAGAGTTGATAAATATAGTTCAAAGGCACACAAAATTCTTTGAATATACTTGTTTAAGGAAAAAAGAAGAGTAATTACAATGCCGCTATAAAGTACCTTGGCAACAACAACTTATCTCTACATTGAAATTTGATGTTGAGTCTAACAAATCCTACAAGACAACAAGAAATTATGATTTCCTAAATATTCATAGCCCACCCATGCTTGTGATCTGGCATGGAAATTTTGACTACCAACCAGTTTTTTCTACGCAAATTGTATTAAATTATATCTCCAAATATGTAGCTAAATCTGAGAAGAAATCATAAAATTACCTTGATATGTTGAAAAGACTTGCAAATACAAATATAGTTGAGGATAGAGAACTTATTTCATATCAAAAATTCATGATTAACATTCTTTTGGAGCATGACATCTCTGCACAAGAGACGTACCATATGTTACAAAAATTTCCGCTTGTCACTTCAAGTCAAAAATATGTTCGCTTAAATGTTGGAAAAAAGGCATGGTTCTGTATAAATAAATATGATGTTGATGAAGGCTTTCCAAAAAATTATATTAATTTCTATATACAAAGGCCTCCAGAGATGGGAGTTGTATCCCTAATTGACTCAGACCGCTTATATACACATCAGACCACTGCAAAAAGGACAAATGGAAATTGAGACACCAACCTACAATTTTTCTTGTGTACCCCTTGTTCAAGACTGTTCCCCTTGAAGATACATAAATATTTGAGACATTTTGTTGGATTGATCTTATGTTATACAAGCCTTTCCAAAACATAAACACAGATATAGATCTTGCCAAACAAGACATAATACAAAATTGGAAAGTTAAAAAAAAAATGGTTATCATCCTTGGCATGTTGATAAAATTCCAGGCGCATCCACGATTGAATCAAAACATGGCAGTGATAGTGATGATTTGATCCATCAACCTTCTATGGATGAATATGAATGGGAAGTTTTCTCTTGGCTTAGTGCTACTACTAACTTTAGTATAAATCAGCTGCAATTGTTGGGTAAGTGAGACTTTGATATGAACCATTCATGGAATACGATCCATGTGCCTTAACAACTTCATAATATTTATTTTTAGTTCATTGCATCAGCCAAGGCACAACATGAGAAAGCTATGATACAATACTTTCCTCTAAATACATCAACCCATGAGATTTCACCAAAACAAAAAATAGCTCTTCAAATCATCCAATCCCATCACATGCAACCTTCCCCCAAAGGCCCTCTCTGCATGATCATTCAAGGAACAACTGGCATTGGTAAACCCTTTTTGATAAATAGTATAAGACAACAAATAAATGCCTCTACAACTAGATGCAATAGCTTGCTGCTCACATTGGCCCCTATAGGTGTTGCTGCCTACAACATATGCACCTCCACATTCAAATAAAGGATATGAATCCTTTGCAAGGCCGACCATTGATAATATTCAAAGAACAATTTAAATATATTTAATACATTTTGATAGATGAAATGAGTTTTCTAGGCCCAAACATGTTGTTTGAAATAGATAGCCGATTGCGCCAAGCATTCTCGAATAACCAAAGCCAACCACTCACTGGTGTTTCTATCATCCTAGTTGGTGATATTTCCTAGTTTCCTCAAGTCATGGATACTCCTATTTATGCTTCATTCTCATTAGTTGTAGCCTTATGGCATACTTTCACAATCTCAGTAACATTGGACACTATTTTTTGACAACAAGGAGATAGTCTTTCCCAACAAAAGTTTTAAGAAATCCTTCTCCATATAAGAAATGGTGAGGCTCTCCACAATGACTAGGAAGAGCTTATGAAACAAAAAAAATAAATTCTCTCACCCATAGAAAGAGAAAAATTTGAGGTTGCAACACATTTGTTTGCCACAAATGACTTAGTCGCATTCCACAATAAAAAAATGATTAAACAATTAAACCCGCCCATAGCCATTAACACCAATTAATTAGCACAGAAAAATACATTTGATTATGGAGATGATGACCAACTTCTCCTAGAACTACTTCTTTGTGTTGGTGAATGAGTGATTCTAACAAAAAAATTATGGATTCAAGTTGGCCTATACAATGGATCCTTTGGTCTTGTTACAACTATTGTGTATAATGCATGTTGTAAATTACCAAATCCACCTAACTATTTCATTCTTTATTTCCAAAATTACATTGGCCCACCATGGGACCCAAAAACTCCAAGAGGCATCCCCATCCAAGCTATAACCTGAGGCAGTTAAACACAAATTCCACTCACCATGGCATGGGAAATCACAATACATAAAGCACAAGGCTTAACATTAGATATAGCAGCAATAAACATAGGAAACATATAAAGGAAGGGGATAAATTTTATAGCTATCTCTTGTGTTAAATCAATTGAAAGACTTTGCATTGATCCAACATTCTCATTTGAGAGATACTCTAGACTAAGCAAAAAAAATACACTACTCCACGTTGCAGCGAAGAGGCCCGATTGGAATAGCTCGAGCCCCCAAAAAAATCTTCTATGCCTATCTCGTGTTTTGAATTATGAAAAAAGGTTTCTAAATATTTCTTTTCACATTGGCTCTACACCGTATACCGTCCTATTTTGAAGGATTTTAAGTTAAATTTTATAGAAACATACCAAGTAATAACTTGTGAAAAATGGGTATAATGCCAAAGATGCATAGAGACACCAAGGAACAATAAGCAGAGGGAAAAAATTGTACAATTAAATGACATGTTTCGATCATTCCAGTCTATTCCACAAGGATTTAAAAAAAAAAAACATATTAGGGTTGTATGGTGCAGGGGCATCAAGTCCACTTTTTATGAATACGGTCATGCCATAGGTTTTAAGGTGTTTTTAGTCTAAGGTCATAATAGACCATTGGATTTGTAATTGAAGTCATTTGAGTGGAACATTGAGAAAGAGGTTAGACATTGTAAGTTTGAATTTTGAATATTGAAATCATTATTTTTCCTTGCAAATTTCTAGTAAATTGCTACTCTAGCATTCTATACGGTTCCGTACAAGAAGTTTATGCTTTGAAATGCATTATATTTTTTGAGGGGATGTGTTAGGTTTTTTTTTGTGTTTGAGTGACTAATTTCATCAAGTTTGAAAGATTTGGTGAGCATTTTTCTGAGAATGGCCTAGTGTAACCTTATTTGAGGGTTTGAGAGTATAATTGGACTTTTAAGGCCATTCCACCCCATGGACCATCCTAGAATTTGGTGGAATGGATCCCTTAGTTTTAGGTTTTGTGTTTGAGTGTTTTCTAGGGGAATGGAAGGAAGGTTGTTGCATTTAGAGAGATGCCACCGTTGTTTTCAACCTTGTTTTGAACCAAGAATGGTGGTTAAGTGTGGAAGATTGATGAAAAGGTGTTGGTAGAGAGTGGGGGATGATTTAGTAAGATTTTGTAGAATTTTTTTTTATTTTTATAGATGAGTGCTACCAAAATGGGGGTAGTGCCTAGTTACAAATAGGAGCATGTATATCTTGCTAAAATTTTCCTAAGACCATCTATAGGGCCTGCATAAGACTATAAGAAAACCTTTTTACACCTAAGCACTGTTTATAAGAAAGCCTTTTTGTACCTAAACCTTGTTACAAAAACTTGTTGCCCCAAACCTTATGCAGTCATGCCATGATACAACACTGCCATCCACTGCCCTAGCTAGATGGCTTGGTCCATACTCTGTGCAATTATCGAGCAATGTTCCTACCGCATAAATCTGGCAAAGGTAGTCAAACTGTTGTTCTCCACTCCTCTAAAAATCTCCCAAGCATCTGCCATCCGATTTTCGTCAGGATTTTCCCCGGTATAATACTCTGGTTTGAAACAGTAACCTAGAATACTGATTATTCCTTCATCATTTAAAGCCAGTGTAGCACTGGCTACGTTTTGAGCATATACTCTAGGAATAAAGCCTTGAAGAATTTCCACCATCCTCGTCGAGCTCCCAACAATGTCTACTAGTGCACTGATCACTATTTCATATATTTTGCCATCGCACCAATGGAATTGGTCCCCGATTGCTTTCCTAACAAACTGAACCACCGCCACTCTGCACATTGGGTCTTGAATTGAAAAAAGCCTTGCACACTGCTCCAATAGGCTCTCCGCTATGCACATATAGCTAATCCCAAATTGGTGAACCATCTTTGTGGGCTTCTATTCATTGCTAATTCACCCGCATCGAGAGCATGGTAATATAGTTGCTCCTCGAGTTCCATGGTACACTCACAGGTTTAGTGGTGATCAAGGAGTTTCCCAACTTTTTCTTTCAACAGTCCACTACTAACTGTCGATTTGACCCACCATCAAACCACCCGCCACTGCCTTGTCAATTCGGGTCACATGCTAGATCCCTTTCTAGTATATCCTACAGTCCTGGCCATCGAGATTGAAGCAAGCTTGAAATGACCTTATCTTCTTGGAGGGTTCCCCAATTTGCCAGGCAGTCTGCCGCCATATTTGCCTCTCTATACACATGATTCAATTTGTAATTTTTTATTTTTCTTAGCATCTCCTTTATGGTTGGTATCCATCCACCAATGTGCCAATTTTGAGATTTACCTAATGTGATGGCTTGTATACATAGCAGGGAGTCTCCCTCTATTTCAACCAAATCAAAACCATGCTGGATACACACATTTATCCCAAGCCAGAGCACCTCCATTTTTGCTACATTGTTTGAGTAGACTCCTAGAGATTTCGAAGCCACCCAAACACTTTTTTCACTTGCGTCCCTTACAATGCACCCAACCCTTGCTTGCCCGAGGTTGCCTTTGGCAGCTCCATTGAAATTTAATTTCCATTTTAACCTGACTGGTTGTAGCCAATGTATTTCACTACAATTAACCTTAACTGCACCTTTCATTCTCCCTGATGGTACTTTGAGCCCTTCCCAATTTTTCCTGATTGCTTCATCCCACCTAGAAAAGATTGCTTTGGAGCTGATAGAGATTCTATTATTTGTTGTCTCTATAATTGCACCTTGAATTCTTTCAATTAGCTGTGTATGATTTAAAGCCTTTTCTTTGGAAATTCGGTGATTCCTTTCCTTCCAAATGTGCCATATGATTAGTGAGGGTGCCAAAGATAAAAACCCTTGCCAATAACCCTTCTTATTGATATTTGGCCAACTAGAAAGGAACTCTACCAGCCTATTCTGTCTAGGACTAATAAAATTTATAGTGTTCTGCAACCAATACCAACATGCTGCTACCATTGGACAAGATAGAAATAGGTGATCATTAGATTCTTCTTCTTTTTTACACATGATTCACCTTGTGGGTATTGCAATTCCTATCCTTTGCATTCTTGTTCCTATCAAGCATCGATGATGAATTGCTAGCCACAAAAAGGCCCCTACCTTCGGTAATACTTCATGTTTCCAACATAGTTTTTCCATCCAAGACTTGTCACCTGCTTGGGTTGATTGTATTTTGTATCCAATTTTGGCTGAATACTTACCAGATGATGCTCCACACCAGATGATGGAGTCTTCTTTATTGGTGAGGTGAACCTTTCTTTTATTGATCTCTTGTGCGACTGATATTGCCAAGTCTTGGGGTATTGGTAAGGATTCAAAGTTGATCCATGTGCTCTGTCCTACCAAAGAATCATTGCTTGATTGGATATAGTCAGCAAATTTTGACCCGAAATCACTTTGAAGTTTGTCCAAATACTGGCCTAGGTCGAAGAGGACCTCTAGGCTACTATTTCCATTCCATGAATCTTCCCAAAATGAAGCCTCCCTACCATTACCTATCTTCCAAGATAAATGATTAGTAATCAAAGGCCTGCATTTCACTATATATTTCCATGTCGCCGAGCCACCAGTTAGATTGGCAGCCGTGAGTATCTTGGTACTATCCGGGCTATCCAAATATTTCTTTTGCATGATCTGGCACCAAAGTTTGTCCAGATTTTTAAACATTTTCCAGCTGAGTTTTGCCTCCAAGGCATTGTTTTTCCATCTGATTTTACGAAGACCTGCCCCTCTGCAATATTTTGGTTTGCATGCAGCTTCCCATCCAATTAGGGGAATATTTTTTTGGCTTTTTGATCCTTCCCATAGGAATTTCTTCAGAATTTTCTCTATATTCGCTTATGTTTTCCTAGGAACATCCATACTTTACATGGCAAAAATTGGGATGGTTGAGAGAACGGCTTTGGACATTGTGATTCTTTCGGCTAAGGTAAGCCATTTGTTCTTCTAGGACATTGCCTTGTTTTGGCACCTTTCCACCACCTCCTCCCAATGTTTTTCTTTGCTGGCCCCTATCGAAACTTGAATTCCAAGAAACTTTTCTAGTAAATTCCCAGTTTTATAGTCGAGTAATGTAGTTATTTCTTTTTGAAGGCGAACCCTTGTGTTAAAAAAGAAAACACAAGATTTCTCCTTATTCATCTTTTGACCTGACTGACATTCATAATCTGATAGTAGTAGTTTAATACACTTCGCTTCCCTTAGGATAGCCTCTCCAAAAAGGCTAGTGTCATCAACAAATTGGGAGTGGGTAATAGGCTCTATGCCTGGAGCCACTTTAACCCCATGCCATTCAAGCCTTCTATAATTATTTTTAATCGCATTACTTAAAGCCTCTGCCATAATTATGAATAGAAATGGTGATAAAGGATCACCTTGCCTGAAACCATTGGATGCCTAGAAAAAACCATGAAGTGAACCATTGACTGAAATTGAGAAGCATACCGAATAAATGCATCGCTGAATTAGAGAGCACCAGTGGTTGTTGAAGCCCAATTTCCTCATAACTTTTAATAGAAAATCCCACCGCACTTTATCATATGCTTTTCTTACATATAATTTAATGATCATACTTGGTTGCTTACTTATTTTGAGTGAATGTGCCACTTCTGAGATGAGAAGAATACTGTCTGAAATGTCTCTTCTTGGTATGAAACCATTTTGTTCAGGAGCGATGATTTTGTCTAGAAATACCTTTATTCTATTGGCCAAAACTTTAGCTATCACTTTATAAATTGTATTGTACAAGGAGATCGGTCTGTAATCATGATTTTGAGAGGATGCTACAATCAAAATTCTTAGGGATGATTAGGGATGATCAACGAATTGTTTAGATCCTTGACAAACTTTTTAGATTTTTTGAAATCCTCCACCAATTTCCAAAGATCATCCCCAATGAAATCCCAATAGTTTTGAAAAAATCTGGCAAGGAAACCATTAGGGCTCGGTGCTTTATCCAGATGTAATTGGAAGTGTGCATTACAAACTTCTTCTTTTGTTATTTTCTCGCAAAGCATCTTATTATCTGCATCACTTACCCACTGTTCTTTACCTTCTAGAAAATCATTGCTAGCTGGTAACTGGCTTTATGCCCCAAGAAGATTAGTGAAAAATTATGTTGTAGCCTTACCAACCTCGGTTCCACCTCTAGCCACACCACCATTTGGAGACCAAATTTCTTCAATCTTATTAACTGCCCTCTTTGCTAAATTAGATGCATGGAAAAATTTAGAATTCATATTGCCATCTCTAAGCCAGACCTCTCTGGATTTATCTCTCCAAAAGATCTGCTCTTTTTTAAGAGTTCTTCCAATTTAGCTCTTAGCTCCTTTTCCTTGACATACTCTTCATTTCTCATGCCATTAATTATCATGTATTCATTCAGGTTCTCCAATTCGTTCTCGATGATTGCTTTTTCTATGAAAATGTTTTTAAATTTTTCCTTGTTCCATTCCTTGAGTTTCTATTTAATTAAGTTTATTTTATTTACTATTTTGAAACTAATAGATTCCTCAACCTTGGCTCCTTTCCACCATCCTTCTAAAAGTGTTAGTAATTTGGAATCTTTCCACCACATATTTTGGAACTTAAAGCTAGTTTTTTCAGATTTGTTTTCCTTAGTCATTGATAGTTCAACTGGGAAATGATTTGATGCTGTAATTGGAAGGATACTATCTATTACTGAGATCCCTGATTTGATCCAACCTACTGGAATCAAAAGCCTATCTAGCCTTTCAGCTATTTCCGTAAAATCCTTACATCTATTGTGCCAAGTGAATGTTCCATTCCTTGTTGGACAATCTATTAGACCTGTACTGGATACAAAATTCCTAAAATCCATTGTAGTTTCTATGACAACTCTGACTCCACCACTTTTTTCTGATAGATCCAAGATGGCATTGAAATCTCCCCCTATGATTAGATCCTCCTTGGAGAGGGAACGTACGTACTCCAATATTGACCCCCAAAGAACTACCTTGTCTTCTTTTTTTGTCGGACCATAGACATTGACAACTGTGAACTTTTAGTTTAAATCCAAATCATAGACATTCGCCACCAACCAATATGAAGAGGAATATAGTATCTTAACTGATACTGATGATTCTTTTCATAATAAACCTATGCCACCTATGGAACCCAATGAATCTTGAAGATATCCTTCCCAGTTTCTATAATATTTAATGAATTTCTGGCCCTCTTCGCCTGCTAGTTTTGTTTCTTGTAGGATGATTAAGTTGCTCAAATTTTTTTGCAATTGATGCTTGATTAGGAATCTCTTGTTAGGGGCCTTAAGGCCCTTGACATTCCAAGTAGTGATCCTCATTGCTTCCCAAGGGAGGGCATACCCCCCTTGGTACTCAAAAACTTTGTGATGCTTGTATAATTTTTTGCTACTGCCTCTTCTCCGCGCAATTGTTTTAAAGATTTCCTCCCTTGATTATGGCCTCTTGTTCCAAGCTTTCCCATGCTTAGGTGTTTGATTTCCGATTGGGAGATATATCTTTCCTCAACTGCATCTAACTCATCAACCGGTTTTGCATTAGAGTCAAGATCAACATCCTGGTAATTTTCTATAATTTCTTCAGTTTTTCGAACCTTCTATTGTGCCCCTGAAGTTAATTTTCTAGGTTCTTCACATATAACTTCAAGGGCAGCCCCTATTGTTGGTGCTTCCGTTACTCCTACACCTTTTTTTATTGCAGAGTCTGTTGATACCAACTTTTCTTCTGCTAATCCCTTTACATTCTATTCCTCATTAGTGGTAACTTTCT
Organism: Sequoiadendron giganteum; assembly: GCA_007115665.2. NCBI lineage: Eukaryota > Viridiplantae > Streptophyta > Pinopsida > Cupressales > Cupressaceae > Sequoiadendron > Sequoiadendron giganteum. The sequence continues at coordinate 105,521,822 of CM021101.1, forward strand.
TTTGAGGCTTTGTTTCTTGGTGCCCACTTCCTTTTTTCTTACATTCCATTGTGTTGTGTTCCCAAGACCTGCATGAAATGCAAAATTTCCTTGTCTTTTCTTCCTCTATTTCCTGTACCCATCGCTCACCATAGACCACTAAACAAATGTTGGACAAAATTGTGTCTATTACCGCGATGTTCATCCGGGCATATTTGTAAAGGTCTCCTTCCATTATATCCATATTGATTTGTATCAGTGCTCCTATGGACTGACCGATCTTCTCCAAAAATTCCTTGTTCTAGTATTCTACTGGTAAGTTATACAACCTAACCCATACTGGCTGGTCATATGGATGAAGTTTGGTAGGATCGAAGTTTTGATTCCATGGCTGCATATAAAGGGGCTTATTGTTCATGAAGCACATGTCCCCCTCTGTAACCCTATTCTTAGATTGCTCATCTACAAAGACTACGATGAAAAAACCTTTCGGTAAAAATCTTATTAATACTTCCGTTTGCCATTTTTCTTGAATCCATGATTTTATTTCCACCCTACTTGAAGCCTGGCCAGTAAACTGGCATATAAATGCAAATTCACTTAATATTGCAGTATTGTCCTTGATTTCTTCAGAAACATCTATTTCTATCAAACATTTATTCTGTATATCGGCTGCAACTAATTTCTCCTTTGGTTCCCTTGCCCAAGCCGTTCTTGGTATATGCCAATCCTTTCTGAGCCCCTTTTTTGCTTTTGATTCTTTGACTAGCTTGTTTGCCTTCCGTTCTTGTTTCCTGAACATCCCCCTTTCCCTCGGAATCCACTTTTTGCTGGAAGGGTCAGGCGTATCATGGCGAATCTGCCTCTCCATGGTTCTTTCCTACATAGATTCCTTGTCGTGAAAGTATTGATGGCATTTGTCGACCCATGCCCCATTCATGAAAACCCATTGAGGGTTATGTCCTGTCGATTCCGCTTGGACCTTCTCCTTGCTTGCTCCGTCCCCCCATCAGGTGCTTGATGCTGCCTTTCCATTGTTAATCTCCACCTTATTCGAATTCCCTTTGCCTTTAATTACCGAATGCCTACTGTTGTTTTGCTCTATTGCTGTGTTGATCTGCTCTACTCTAGACATTTTTCTTTTTAAAAAATTAAGCTATTGTAGACTTATTATGAAGTTTTTGAAGTGTTTATAAAGTGAGAAAAGGTTTAGAGATTAGATTTTCCATAAACCCTCATGGTGCAAGCATGAAATGGCCTAAAGCAAGGGTTTGGTGGTTGGATGACTTGGTAAGAATTCTACTAGTTAAAGGTTGTTGATTATGTGTATTTGAGGCTTGTTTGAGGTTTGAGAATGAAATTTTGTGGTTGGGGGAAATATTAAATGGTACTTTCTTTGAGAAAGTGGTCTATTAGCTTAAGGGACAACATAACAATAGTAGTTTGGGGAATATGTTCCAAAGGAACCTAGTGATCTTTTGAGGTATGTTTTTAAAGGCCTTAAAGGGTGTCTAAAAAGATGAAGATTTTTTGAATTGATGGAATTCTCTAAAATATATGCCCAATTTACACTATTTTATATGCTACAAGGAGAATAAGAAGGAATTGTGAAAATATGATGAATTATGGTTGTAAGGGAAGAAAGGTTGTTTGAGTTTGATCAATTGGTATCAGAGCATATATATTAGATATTTTGAAGGACAAAGTTGAAGGTTGAGGAAGGAGAAGTTGGAAGTTAAAAAGATATGATGCCTCCTAAAGGTTGTGTAGTAATTCCAAGATAGATTAAGTTGTTGAAGGATTCCCAAGAAGAAATCTTAGCCAGATTTACAACATTAGAGACAAGGCAAAGAAGAGGAAAGGCCACTGAAGAGGAAAGTGACCACGAGGAAGACGAAGAGGGTGAGTATGAAAACCCTCCAGGTAAAGTCCAATATGATGCATTGGACCTTGAAGAGAGAAGGATGGTGAAGATGTTGAAAGATGATAGAGGAGATGCTTCTGGCAAGAAAATAGATGTGCCAATGTGTAATGGAAAGTTCAGTGCTGAAGAGGTATTAGAATGGATAGATGCAATTGATAATTACTTTGAGTACAAGGAGGTTGTTCATGATCAAAAGGTAAATATTTCTAAGACTAATCTAAAAGGTCCTACTCTTACATGGTGGAATTATATTCAAGAGGAGAGAGTGAAGAAGGGGAAAGAAAAAATTAGTTCATGGGATAGGATGGTGTTAAATATTAAGTCATTTTTTTCCAAGTGACCATCCAATATAAAATTTCAAGAAGTTGCAAGGCTTAAGGAAAAAGGAAAGGATGTCATGGCCTATACTGATTAATTTTACAAGCTAAGCATTAGATTTGGTCATGTTGAAGATGAAAATGAGAAGATTGCAAGGTATATGTCTTGTTTGAGGTTTCAAATTCAAGATGATTTGAGTCTTGGTATGCCTAGGATAGTTGAGGAATATTTTTTAGTTGGCTGCTAAGCAAGAGAGAAACTAAAAATAAGGCAAGAAAGAAAAGGAAGAGGCAAAGGTAGTACCAATAGAAGAAGTGGTACAAGAAATTCCTATGAAGAACAAGAATTAGGCAAGAAAAAACAAGGACCAAGTGGTTGATCAAAGAGGTGGATTCAAAGGCTTTAGAGGAAGGTTTGGTGGAGGTAGAGGTTCAAGTTAATTTGTAGGTAGGTTCTATCATTGTAATCAGTTTGGTCATCCAAAATTTAAGTGTCTTGAGAAACAAGGTACTAATTCAAGTGGTGGTGATAAAAGAGTACAATTGGTTCAAAAGGAAGATTATGAAAGCATTCATTCTCCTAATCAACTTGTTGCTCTAGATGTTGGAGAAAATTTGATGGTGAGAAGAACATTGCTTAAGGAAACCAAGGAGAAGGAGATGACTTAAAGAATGGAACTATTCAATACCACCTACAAATGCAAGGAAAAGGTATGTAAATTTGTTATAGATTCAAGGAGCACTAATAATGTGGTGTCAAATGAAATGGTTGATAAACTTCAAAGTTAGAGAAAATTCCTCATGAAACACCATATAAAGCATCTTGGGTGAATTATGATCAATGTATTTTGGTTAGTGAACAAGTTTGGGTTGAGTTTGGTATTGGTCGATAAAAGATAGGTTAATTTGTGATGTATTTCCTATGAATTGTTTCCATTTATTATTTGGAAGACCATGGAAGTTTGGTAGATATACAATTTATGATGGGAGAGACAATACATATTAGATTGAAAAGGATGGAAATAATTTTACACTAACACCATTTCAAGAGGATGATAAAGGATAGAGTAAGACAAAAAAAGTGATTATGTTAGGCAAGAAGTATATAAGGATAGAGGAAGACAAACATGAAGAGTTTTCAGCCATTGTAAAAAATGAAGATGCTAGGACATTCAGTTTGAAGAATGATTCAATATTGGAGATGGAATATTATGAGATGATGACAAGAGCAGGTCAAGAGAAGATCAAGGATGAATTGAAAAATTGGGTAGAAAAGAATGATGTGATCATGGTAGGAACAATGCTTTGTTCTATGGTTGGAAAAGAGGTTAAAGGGTAGTCTAATACTATCAAGATAGAGGTTGGTAAGTCTAATGATACAAAGGTTCTTGGGGTAGGAAATTTGAGAAAAGAAATGAAGAAAGAAAATGAAGTGAATGGAGGTAAGTGTTAAGAACAAGTAGATGAGTTTAGGCACAAAAAAAGGGTAATGAAGAAACTAGTCCAAGAAAAAGTTGGAAAATGTAAGTTTGTAGATAGGAAAGTCAGCTTAGCATTAACTTTAGATGAGAGGAAGGTCAAAGGATATTCATCAAGTCAGTTTGCGAGGTTGGAGCAATATCAAGATGGAAACAAGGTCAATGGTGTAAAGAATGATGCACACCTTTAGTAACTAACTTTGTGGAAAAGATTACTAGATGAAAGAGATTTTGGAGGTTAGAGAAATGAAGTGAGAAAATTGGACAAGATGCAATATAGTCCTCAAAGGGTCTTGAGAACTTTTTTTCAGACCGAGTGTATGGTGTAGGGGCACCAAGTCCACTTTTTATGAATAGGGTCATATCATATGTTTTAAGGTGTTTTTATTCTAAGGTAAAATAAGGTCATAATAAACCATTGGATTTTCAATTGGAGTCATTTGAGTTCATTTTGTCATATTTTGCAATGTTGTCAAAAATTTTCATTTCAAAGTTGTACAAAGTACAAAATTACGAAGTTGAAGAGTCAAGTTGGTTTATTTCACTAGGAACCAAGTGGAAACTGAATGGTCATGTATGTTTTTATTTAACAAGCCTTGTGGAAAATTGAGAAAGAGGTTAGACATTGTAAGTTTGAATTTTGAGTATTGAAATCAATGTCTTTCCTTGCAATTTTCTAGTAAATTTCCACTTCAACATTCTGTACTATTTTGTATACGAATTTTATGCTTTGAAATGAATTGTATTTTGTGAGGGAATGCATTAGATTTTTTTGGGTGTTGGAGTGACTTAATTTCATCAAGTTTGAAAGATTTGGTGAGCATTTTTTTGAGAACGACCTGTTGTAACCCTGTTTAAGGGTTTGAGAGTATAAATGGAATTTTAAGGCCATTCCACCTCATGGAACATAATAGAACTTGGTGGAATGACTCCCTTGGTTGTGTTTTTTTTTTTTGAGTATTTTGTAGGGGAAGGAAAGGTAGGTTTTTACATTTAGAGTGATGCCCTAGGATTTTTTAGGCTTGTTTTGAACCAGTAATGGTGGTTAAGTGTGAAATATTGATGAAAAGGTGTTGGTAGAGAGTGGGAGATGATCTAGTAAGATTGTGAAGACTTATTATGAAGTTTTTGAAGTGCTGATAAAGTGAGAAAATGTCTAGAGATTATAGTTTCTATAAACCCTCATGGTGCAAGCATGAAATGGCCTAAAACAAGGGTTTAGTGGTTGGATGACTTGGTAAGCATTCCCTTGGTTAAATATTGTTGATTCTATGTATTTGAGGCCTAGTTGAGGTCTAAGAATTAAATTTTGTGGTTGGGGTAAATATTAAATGGTATTTTCTTTGAGAAAGTGGTCTAATAGGCTTAAGGGGTAGTGTAGTAGCAATAGTTTGCGGAATATGTTTCAAAGGAACCTAGTGATCTTTTGAGGTATGTTTCTAAAGGCCTTAAAGTGTATTTGAAAAGATGGATATTTTTTGAGTTGAGGTCCTTCTCTAGAAGATATGCCCAATTTAAACTATTTGATATGCTACAAGGAGAATAAGCAAGAATTATGAAAAGATGATGAATTAGGGTTGTAAGGGCATAAAGGTTGTTTGAATTTGATCAAATTGTGATTGTAAGAAGATTGGAATCCCTTCTCTGCACCAAGTTCTTACAACAAAAAAAAATACAATATAATAAATCATATATGAAAACACCCAAATTCTCCCTACTTCACTATTGTGTGTTATATGATATGACTCCATTAAATTTCTAATGGGTCTTCCATAATTTTGTTGCTGGGGGATTTGGCTAGAGCCCATGGGGCTTCATGATTCCAATATGGTAGGGAGGAGAATGAGCATGGGTTTTGTGGTTTTTCTTTGCACCATCATAGATTGATTGCTACAAATACACAACATATTGTATTCTGCTGACTGCATTTCTACATGTTTATACAATACATGGGAACATAAACATGCCACTTTAGGTAAATGTTTATAATTAAGGTAAGTTTTGTGAACAAAATCCTTAATTAAATGCACAAAAAACATTTACCTTTCTTAAGATATCAAGAATACAACAACTAAAATATCACAATGAATATCTTCTTACAGAGAGCTTCAAACAGATGAGAGAAAGAGAATATCGTAAAACATATTGCTTTCTGTGAAAATTTAATTTTTTTGAGTGTTATAGTACATAAACATACACATACAATTTCCCCTACATATGTATATTTTTTAAATGCACATTAACATAGGAGCAATTGCATATATATGGAGGGGGTTAGTATGGAAAACATAAAGGTATTGAAGATAAAATTAGTGTAGTAGCTACAAAGGTATGTTATGTTTTGTGTTTTCTGTGAATAGAACATGTTATATGTTCTTTGTGAACAATGTTTTTATAGATTATCTTAGTTCACCTCTTCTTTTCTCCCCACATTAAATAGAACTTAAGATCATGGAGAATAGAACACGTGATCTACAATAATGAACAATTTATTATGGGGAGGTGAATATTGATACAACACAAGAAATCTATGTAATAGTTGGCTTCTCAATTAAAAATTCAAGCTACATTATTTGGTACTAAATATTTTAGAAAAAATAGATAAATTGTAAAAGAAATTTTAGAAAAACACTTAAGAATCACAGGTAAATGACAGATGATCGAAAACCCACATTAAATATATTGATACAAGACAAGCAATCTATGTAAGAGTTCGCTTGTCAATTCAAAATTTGAGCTACGTTCTTTGGAAGTAAACCCACATTAAATATAACTTTTAAAGCCAATGGGTAGCAATAACCTGTGCAAAATGGCTATAATACCACATACTTAATTGAAAATTCAAGCTACATTACTTCGCACTAAATATTATAGACAAATAGAGAAATTTGAAAAGAGCTATTATAATAACACTTAATTTCCACTTAACTAATTTTATATTGAGTATATTTAAGGTTTCAACTATAACATAGATTTTGGTACCCACTTAGGGCCTCTAACACTTCTAGGGTTTTCACCTAGAAGGAGAGAGGGATGCCAAAATGCTAATGTTGCATTCAAATATTTAGGGGTAGGATGTGTAGGAAGTGTGTGTGATGTAAATGTGTCTAAGTTAAATGATCTAAATACTAGAAATAGATAAAAGAGACTAAACATTTAGAAAATGCAACTCGTTTGAAAACACATTGTGATATGTAGAAAGATAGATTGAAATACAATATAGAACAAGATAGAAGAGGTAAATAGAAAGAGTGCACTTGGAATGTGAAGAGAGACAATCTAGAGGTCTAGAAACCTAAAAAACTTGATGCAGAATCCAACTGAGACACTTGTACCAATCCGAGCGACTTAGTCTAGTTTTTGTGAAGAATCTATCAGAATAGGTTTCAGACAAAAGGGTACTCAAATCTATAGAAAACAATTTTCAATCTTGGAAGAGGGAATAATTAACCTTTTATGGAAACTTAGTCCACTTTCTGGTTTTGGGAAATCTGAAGGTGCAATTTTTAGCTCCAAGTCTCCACTTATGTTCCTAGCAAGCTTGCGAACCTGAAACTATAGATTTGGTTTGTAAGTGTTCTCCAAGTCTCTTTTAGGGTTTCGACCACCTTGAAGGGCTTTGAATTTTTTTGAAGACTTTCCCACCTTTTTTATTTTTCAAATCTACACACAAGACCTGTAAATCACACCAAGAGTGAGTACTTTGTTGATTGTTAGGGCATGGGGGTTTTCCTTGGTCAAACCCCTTTTAGATAGTTAAATAAAATGAAGAGATAATGAAACAATGTAATTAGTTACCTTTCCTTGATGATAGATCTTGAGTTGCTACAATGTTTGAAGATTCAACCCTTGATTATTTTGGAAAGATGTCTTGATGACTTAGAATGCTCAAACCCTAGCTTGCTTGAGAAGAATGAGAGATGAGTGATTGAGAAGCATGAGATTTGTTGAGTTAGGAGGAAGAAGAGATGTGAAATGAGGGGAAAACCCTTTATTTATACATGGTATGCCCTAATTCCTCAAAAATAACACATCATAGGCTGACCTTAGGGTTTTGGAGATAAATTCCTGTAAGAAATTAAGATTAAATTTTATTTTTATGCCAAATGGGACTAAGTCGCCCAAGGTGGTGACTTGGTCCACCTAGGAAAATTTGAGTGATTTTCAGGAATTAAAGTGTGATTATTATTTCTTAACGGGACTATCTTCCAAAACACACTTAAGTTAGAAGTGCATTAATGGGTCTATAAGTGCATTAACGAGTCATTTTAACATAAGCAAGGGTCAATTTGTTGATGAAAAGCTTAGGATAGTGTGAGAGTTTGTTACCACTCTTGAAAAACTTTGACATAAGGCTTGGTAAGAGGTTAAAAGGGGTTGTTTAGGTGAAATATGATTAAAGGGTCCTAGAAAAGTGTGAAAGTGGGTTACAACACTTCACAACACCTTTGTAAGGCACCATATAATTATTATTGATATGTAAGGGTTCAATACCTAATGTGAATATGTTAGCCATATTACAACGTTAAATCTAGGCAAAATCAGGCCAAAATCCAAGGGAAAAGGTCCAAATGAGTGAAAAGGGTCAAGGCTACACTTTTTTGTGACACATTTAGCCCCTACTTTAGTGAGAGGATGAAATTGCTTCGAACTCACACTAAAGTAGCAACATGGAGATGGTAAAGGAAGACAAAGATGAAGAAGGTGGTCAAGCACCTAGGATTTAAGATTCTAAGTCAGACTTACATAAGTGCAAAAAGGACACATTAAAGGGTGAATGATTTTCAGAAAAATAAGATACACAATCATACAATGACAAGAACTAGAAGGAAGAGAAGAATGCAAGTGGAAAGGTTGGATCAAGATTCGATAATTTTTCCAACTAGTTGTGGATTAGATCTAGGTTGTTTGTTCAAAAATATGATGTGTACTCACTTTGGGGTGACGAGACTCTTGGTTGTCCACTGGGTGAGAAGTCCCAAAAGGTGAGAAACATACACTCAACTAGTATGTACTCACACAAACGTAGGTGGCTATAGGGAAATTCGCACCACTGGTTGGGCTTCCCACTTAACCATACCAATATTATACCTCCTGATAACTTTAATAAGGCACCACAAAATAAAATGATGTAAGGAATGTTTCGAAGGTATTTTTTCTTAGTTCGTGTACTATCTCATATTAAGGAACGTCACTCATAATGTCTCCAAGAGAGGAAACGTGAAAATGGTCTCATATTGTTTGTAAGAGAGGACAAGTTCAATGTCTCATCCTGAGTAACATTGTACCTAATGTTACCAAGAGAGGGAATCACAAGAAAATATAAAATTGCGCAATGAAATATGAGTGGCGATGTATTCCCCCACTTTAAAGCAGTTGCTAACACCATTACTATGAGAATTGTTTTAAAGTAGAAGAAGAAGACATGAGAGATTGTTCAAAAATCCATATGCCAAGTCATATGTTTCTGATAAGTTGATTCATGAAAAGGAATAGCATGTCACATGCGATTCAACTTAAGACATTTCATTCACATCCCAAGATTTCTCTTTTTTTTTCATGAAAGGTTAATGACTAGCCAGAAGAGAGAACGACAAGTGACATACAAGGACAAGGCTACTAAACCCCTTTCCCTAGTGTAGGACAAGAGTGAGTCAAGAGGATTGATGAAGTCATTGCTAGAGTGAAAATCAGTATCAATTAGAGGAATTCGGTGCCCCCACATAAGGAAGAACTCCAAAATCCTTAAGATGTTGGATTTTACTACTCAAGGCCTTACATGAATTAGTATAATGACCGTGAACTTTGTGATAGGTGTAAAATGAATTCTTGGAATATAGTTTCTTTTGAGTGCGTGGAGGAAGGGAGATCAAGTGATCTTGGAGGAGTCTCGACAAGATACCCTCTTGATCGAAGGTAGAAGGTGTCCCTTTATCTTTTAACAAAGAAGTGTGTCACTTAGTATAGGATGTCATACTTACATAAGGAACTTTAGATTGTGATATTGTGTACGCTCCTTGAGGGGACTATGTAAAATCTAAATCATTAGTGTTTTCTAAAATGACATTGGAATTAAGAAAATATGTCTTTGTTTGTTTCGACTGTTGCAAAGTAACACTTTGGACATCACTAGTGTCCATCAGTTTAGGATAGACTAGTGTTGAAAGTGGTTGAGAAGGATGATTTGGGATAGTGTTGATGTGGGATGAAGGCTTGATGATTTTGATGAAAGGACAATAACCAAGACCATGATTTTTTGTTTGTGTGTAAGGCTCGATAGGGGTGTAGATACCTTGTTAGTTAGCACCACATCCTTTTCCATTATAGCCAAGTTGTTTCATAAGCTCATAACCTTTTCCATAAAGAATTTTCATTTCTTTTGGATTAGGTGGTTGTTCGTTGTTGTCTTCTTTGTCTAAAGTATTTGAGGTGGATGTTGGTGAAGGATCTGTCAAGTCTTGTGTTGACAAGACTATGGTTCCCTTTTCGGAGTCTTTTTATATTATCTTGGATTCTCATAGTAAAGGAGGTGTGAAGTCTAAGGAACCCCAATCATCACCTAAGAGCTTCATGATTTCCTCAAAATTTTGGTCTTTGTTTGTGTGTTTTAGGAGTTCCACTTGTGTGGTTGGTGTTAAGGTGTTGAAATGATTCTCTTTATTTTTCTCAATGTTCAAGAAACTATTTGGTTTGGGGTCAACATCAAGTGTGTGCACTTTTTTGTTGTAGATGTAATTCATCTTGTGATGAAGAGTGGAAGACACCCCATTCCTTGCATGAATCCACGGTCTGCCTAAGAGAATATTATATGAAATTTCATGAGGCAAAATGTGAATCTTTGTTTCCAATGTGGCCATTCCAACTATGAGAGGTAAAGTAACCACACCAAGTGGTAGCTTTGTAATTTGGTCAAATCCCCTAATAGATAGAGAATCAGGTTGAATGGTTGATCGAATAAAACCAAGCCTATCTAGAAGGCTCACACTACACACATTAAGGGAAGATCTAGTATCTACAAGAGTTCTCATGATCCCTTTTCTTTTATATTGAGATATTATTACGAAAGCTTCATTTTTCTTTTGCACATCCAAAGGAGGGTGCTCACTTTGGTGATAAATAATATAAACATTTATTCCATGAATAGTATCTGTTATGCCATTTGGTTGCACATTATAAGGGTCAAGAACTTGTTGTAAGGAATTTTGCATCATGTTGTGATAGTGAGGGGAGGCTTGAATAAGATCCCATAATGATATTTTAGCTCAAGTATTTCTTAGTTGTTTAACAAGATCATACTCCCTAATGAGTGAATTTAATCAAGGGGTAGCATGCAATATGGGATTGGGTAAAGGTAAGGGGGTTGGGGTTGGTTGTTTTTGTTGTCGATTGTTTCTTTTGTAATGTGTATGAGTAACAATATTATAACTCGGCTATTGTGACACATTATGCTTAGGTGGGTAGAGGATCAATTCAGGTTGGTTTTGAGTTGGAGGTTGGTTTGAAGGAGGATAGAGGATGAGTTGTGTTTGAGTAATATTAACATCCTTGAGCAAGGGAGAGGCTAACATTTTCTCTTCATGTGCTTCTAATGATACAATATTATTTATGTATTTTTTAGCCTTAGCGGGTATCATGATATCCTCCCTAGGAGGGAGGGTTTTAGGAGAACTACAAACCAACTGCTCTTGACAGTCAAAGGCTGGTTCTTCTAAAATAACTTCATCACTAATAGAGGAATGATCAATGGTTGAATTATCTTGCATAGTAAGGATTTCTCTAGGTGAAGGGGGACAACTAAGATTCTCATGACCTTCACTAGTTTTGTTTTCTAACAACAAAGTATCCTCTTCAAAACTAGAAGTTCAATATTAGGAGAAGAAAAATTTTTATTGTCATGATTAGCTATGTTTGTGTTATCTTTTTCAGGAATATCTTGTCCACTAAGAGTGGTAAGATGAGAGAAACAACTAGGATTCTCACAACTCTCATTGATTGGTCCTACCAAAATATCTTCATCACTAATAGGAGAGATATTAGTAGAAGAACAAATATGATCATTAGGAATGTCCAAGGTTGTATCTTCTTGCACTAAAACACTCTCATAGGGAGAGGATAGGAAATTTTTCTTAGCATGTCTAAATGTGTAAGATACTAGAATTGTTTGAATAAAAATTAAAATAATATGTAACCATTTAATGCAACATTTCAGCAATATAAAAAATGTAAATGCAAAGATACAAACATTTTTATCCAATATATCCTAAGCTTTAAGAATGCAAATAATGTACATCAGGGATAACTTTAAGAAACCCCCCCCTCGGCGAAGGTGTAAAATCCTAGTGAATCTTTCTTTTTATTTGAAAAAAACTATTAATTTTCCTGTCAAATCTTATGCATAGTATTAAATTTTTTGTAAAATCTTGGCGAATCTTAATGAATAATTGGTAAAACTAATAATCATAATGGTGAATCCTAGTGAATCTTGGCGTGATCCTATCACAATACAGGCACGAATTATCGAATGCATAAAGTATATTTGGGGAACTATGGTGCATCGGGGAAAAATTATCTAGCATCCCACTGATAGAACGAAGGACAACTGCAAGTTCATTCTACACCCTAATACACATGTGCCTTTTTAAAGGCTTGTTGAGGCCCGAAATTTGTTTTGGGCCACATGATTAAATATAATCATGTGGCCCAAAACAAATTTCGGGCCTCAACAAGCCTTTTAAAAGGAACATGTGTATTAGGGCCTGGAATCAACCTACAACCGTTCAATTAAAAAACTAATCTATGGCAATAGATAAAAGAAAATATTCCTCAAATTAAATAGTAATTTATTATTAGTGGCGATATTGCCCCAAAATTAATCGAAGGAATATAATATTATTGGCGAATATAATTAAGATTTTTAGTAACTGTATAAAATACTGGCTAATCAGTTTTGATGATGCATCGTTTACATGGCGAACTAATTGAGATAAAATTATTTTTTTGTAAAAACCTGGCGATTTAATCTTCGTTTCAGCTTGTACTATTAGCCAATTGGGGAATATTCGCCACTAAAGTTTTCTTTGATGTACACGCAAGAATGAAAAGAACATTTATCAAACTTTTGAAATTTTTTATAAATAAAAACATTGTATATGAAAAAGTTAAAAGTAATTTTATCAATGCTATGCAAAATTTCAAAAATGTGAGCATTTTCAGGTCTAATGATGAAATGATTTCAAGAATAACCATCCTAAAATGATGATTTTGAGCTAGATGCATAAAACCAATGTTCCCAAAACTTTCTAGACTTATATTATATGATACTAGGAGGCTAAGAAAGGACAAAATTGAGGTTTCTGGTGTTGTATCAAATAGTGAAAAATCTAGACAGGGACTAAGTCACCCACAATGGTGAATTAGTCCCAGTTAGGGTTTTTTTAAAACTTTCCAAAAAATTCAACTTGGTTTGATGCTTTTGATGTTGGATGACCAGAAGAGGAAAGATAAATGTATATTTTGGATTATTATTGATTATTTGAGATGCAAGAATGGAAATTTTATGCACTTTCATGCATGCAAAAATGTGAAACTCTAGAATAGAAATTAAATAATCAAAGATGCAATGCCAGCTGAATCTAGGGTGAGAAGGGACTCTAAGTCAGAAAAGAAGGGTGTTTGAAAGTTGGGTTCACCAAAATGTAAAGTAGATTTTGGTACCCACTTAGGGTCTCTAACACTTCTAGGGTTTTTCACCTAAAAGGAGAGAGGGATACAAAAATGCTAATGTTACATTCAAAGATCTAGGGGTGGGATGCGTAGGAAGTGTGTGTGATGTAAATGTGTCTAAGTGAAATGATCTAAATATTGGAAATAAATAAAAGAGACTAAACATTTAGAAAATGCAACTCGTTTGAAAACACATTGTGATATGTAGAAAGATAGATTGAAATACAATATAGAACAAGATGGAAGAGGTAAATAGAAAGAGTGCACCTAGAATGTGAAGAGAGACAAGCCAGAGGTCTGGAAACCTAAAAACCCTAATGTAAAAGTTGATTGAGACACTTATTCCAATCTAGGCGACTTAGTCCATTTTTTGTGAACATCTCTCGAAATTGGTTTTAGACAAAAGGGTAATCAAATATATAGAAAGCCCTTTCCAGGCCTGGAAGAGGGAATAATTCACCATTTATGGTGGATTAGTTCACCTTTTGGTTTCAAGAAATCTAAAGGTGCAATCTATACCTCCAGGTCTCTACTTTTATTCCTAGCAAGCTTCCAAACCTAAAATGGTAGAATCTAGTTTATAAGTGTTCTCCAAGTCTCTTTTAGGGTTTTGACCACCTTGAAGGGATTTGATTTTTTTTTTGAATACTTTCCCACCTTTGTTCTTTTCCAAATCTACACATAAGACCTATGAATCACACCAAGAGGGAAAACTTGTTGATTGTTAGGGCATGGAGGTTTTCCTTGGTCAAACCCATCTTAGATAATTAATTCAAATGAAGAGATAATGAAATAAAGCATGAAACAATGGAGGTAGTTACCTTGCATTGATGATATATCTTGAGTTACTACAATGTTTGAAGATTCACCCTTTGAGTGCTTTGGAAAGATGTCTTGATGACTTAGAATGCTCAAACCCTAGCTTTCTTGAGAAGAATGAGAGATGATTGATTGAGAAGAATGAGAGATTTTGAGTTAGGAGAAAGAAGATATGTGAAATGTGGAAAAAACCCTTTATTTATATATGTTATGCCCTAATTCTCCAAAAATAACACATCACAGGTTGAACTTAGGGTTTTGGAGAAAAAATCCCACAAGAAATTAACATAAGATTTGATTTTTATGCCAAATGGAACTTAGTCACCCAAGGTGGTGAATTAGTACACCTAGGAAAATTTGAGTGGTTGCTGGGAATTAAAGTGTGATTATTATTTCTTAACGGGATTGTCTTCTAAAGCGCACTTAAGTTGGGCCTATAAGTTCATTAAGGGGTCATTTTAACATAAGCAAGGGTCAATTTGTTGATGACAAGCCTAGGAAAGTGTGAGAGTTTGTTACAACTCTTGCACACTTTAACATAAATCTTGGTAAGAGGTTAAAAGTGGTTGTTTAGGTGAAATATGATGAAAGGGTCTTAGAAAAGTGTGAAAGTGGGTTGCAACACTTCACAACACCTTTGTAAGACACCATAGAATTATTATTGATATGCAAGGGTTCAAGACCTAATGTGAATGTGTTGGCAATCTTACGAGATTCAATCTAGGAAAAACCATGCCAAAATACAAGGGAAAGGGCCCAAATGAGTGAAAAGTGCCAAGGCTGCACTTTTTTTGTGACACATACTAACCCTTTGTATATATATATATATATATGCAATTACTCATATGTTAATCCACGATTGCTCCTATATTAATGGGTATAATGCCAAAGTTGCACAAAGATAACTACAAACAATAAATTAAGGGAAAAAATATTACTAACCCTAACCATATTTTTTGACAAAAGAAAGAAGATTTAACTGCAATTTATCCATCCATACAGAGCCATAATATTTTTGAAGTCTCGAAAATGGGTATAACACAAAATATACACAAATATAAGAAGGAAAAATAATAAGAGTGGAAGACATGAACAATAAATTAATCATTCTAACACCTCTTAAAAAAATCTCTACTTGTCTTCAATATTTATTACCGAACAACATAGCTCAAATCTTGTATAAATATGTTTCATGATATTATTTTTTTCTCATCTATTTGAACTGCACACCCATCCACAAAATTTCCATCTTGATAAACAACTGTATGTAAATAATTTTTTAGATAGGCTGAAAAGATAATTGTACACACATGTAGAAATGCAATGGGTAGACTAGAATATCTTTTTTGAAGTCAAATGTATGAGTTTTTTCCCACCAAAATAATTTCCTTTAAGATTTCCCTTTCTACAACCATTGTAGATTGTGTTTATGTGACTATGGAGGGCGACCACACACCATTGCCATGCACCTCTAAGAGGACAATTTTTTTTTTGATTACATCACATTTTTTTATCCCCAGGAGCCCATGAAAATGGTGTATGTTGCTCCATTCAACTAAACTATTTGCAATGTCATGGTTGGCCTAGTTTTAATTTTGTACATGACTACATTTTTTTCCTTTTTTGTTATTGGTTGTTAGATTTTCCCATGTTTCGCAAACACATTTATACATATACATCTTAGCCATTCAATGCAAATATAAGCACTTGCAAAACAATATCTATATCAATATATATGTTTTTGAAGCTAGATGCACCTTTTTAGTTATTATAAACTCTTCTATATATTCCATCTATCCATGTTTCTCCAACCATATTCAAATCCCATGATGCCAATTCTTTATCGAGATACCTATTTTCATCAAGTTGTCACAAAAAGAAAAGACTACAATATTAGAGATATTGTTTGACAACACCCGTTTCTCCCCAACTTTGTTATTGTGTGATATATGATAAGAGTCCATGGGATTTTCCATGGACCTACCTACCTTTCTTGCTCGGGGGTTTGGCTAGAGCCCGTGAGGCTTCAAGATGCCAATATGGCAGGGAGGAGAATGAGCATGGGTTTAGTGCTTTTTCCTTCCATTGACATATATTTTTTTCTCCTTATATACATGGACACACAAATTTTGACATGCACTTTTCTACCAAAAACATACTCTATTCTATCCATTGCATTTTTCATTGTTTCCAAAACTCTCTTTTCAAATTTAACAATAAATTACTTATACACATTTTTTTACCAAGATGCCTTGTATTCAAGATGTTGCATTTTATCTCTTTCTATTTAAAATAGATAATGCTAACCTCTTTTATTGTATATCTATATTATTTCCTTTATAATGCTGCATAAATACAATAAACATTCAAGAAAATTAGTGTATTGTAAATTTTCCATTTTAAATTCTTTCATGGTCGAACAACTCGATACAATGTTGCTCACCCTTGCTAAACGCCATCAACAATGCATGTACGTAAAAAACATTTCCATTATCAATAAATATATTCGGTGAACCAATTGTAGATATTATTAATTATTTTTTGTTTCACAGTGTCTATATTGATTTTACACATATACTTACTCACTTTTAATGCTTCCTTTTTAATTTTACTTTCCCATCCCCTAGCAGGAACTCGACTAAAGAATGCAAAAGCATTCGAAAATCAAGATAACTATTTTTTTTAAAGTTACCACAGCAAAGAAAACACTACAATATGAGAGATCATATATGAAAATACCAGATTTCCCCCAGATTTGTTATTTTGTGATGTATGATGGACCTCCATAAAATTATCCATGGGAGTTTCATACTTTTCTTGCTCAGGGGTTTGGCTAGATTCCACGAGGCTCCATGATGCCAGTATGGTAGGGAGGATAACGAGCATGGGTTTTGTTCTTTTTCTTTTAATATAATATATCTATTGTTGCATAGATACATGTGTACACAAATACTTGTATACACTTGTCCTCCAGAAAAATACTCTATAATAACATGTTCCTAATGTCATAGAAAGTGGTGGGGAAGCACTTGATACTTTGGTCACATCACCTCAAAACAAGGCATACCTTTTAATTCGATTATTCTAACAATGCAAAATATATGTATCCTTTCATTGCATTCTTCTTTTGGTGAGGTCTGTTTATTTGTTTTGGATCAAAGATGGTGTGATTGAGTCTTCGATAGGAATATGAAGACCTTTACTCTCTAAGTGATATTTTCTCCTATATAATCCTTTTTGTGCTAATCAAATGGTATAAAATTTATCAATATAATATTTTTAATTTCTTCTTGAATAAATGCATTTACATATTTTTTTTATTTGGACCAAAATTCAAGTTTTTATTTTGTTTTCAACTAATAAATTTTGATGTTGAAATGCAAAGATCAATTTTTCATTTTATGCAATTGGTTCTTAATCTCACATGTATTGTGTGTGAGATAAGAATGGACAACTGGAC
The DNA here is from genome assembly GCA_007115665.2 of Sequoiadendron giganteum. NCBI lineage: Eukaryota > Viridiplantae > Streptophyta > Pinopsida > Cupressales > Cupressaceae > Sequoiadendron > Sequoiadendron giganteum. The sequence goes on from CM021101.1 coordinate 105,539,522, forward strand.
TATAACATGAGGTATAAAATGCTTTACAATGCTCAAATTAAATGAAGAGATATAAAAAATTATCTATGCCAAAATTAAGTGATTTATAATATGTTCGAGTTAGGTGATACAAATTGATATCTTTCAATGCACACATAGGTTGCCTTTAACTTTAATACATATGTATCGATCTTCTTAACCTATTCATCCAATTATCAATAATAAATAAATTTATTTTCCAACATCTCTCTTCATTACGGTCTACTCCACCTATTTTATTCTAGGTAAACTCCAAAATCATAAGCTTCACCTCCTACTATGAACTAGCCTCATGTTATTTCATATTGGATTATTAACATGCTTTCCCTTTCTCAACTCAATCAAACAATTGAAAATATTACTAATTATTTATATTTCACACTCCATCCTAAAATTCTTTTTTCTTCTTACTTCCCATTGAATAGCCATTTGTAGTGGACCCCTATCGATTGATTGTTGCATGCCTATGCATGCAACTACTAGTTATAGGCCTCCTTGGTAAAGGATAGGGTTTTTGTGTTTAACATTTTTTATTGAAGTTGTGTTTACTTCAAACTCAAAATTTTCAATAGAATGACCTAATGTTTTTTTTTTATAATCCTATAAATCTAGGCTTCTTTGAAAATTAAATAAATTTCTTAGTTCTTGGCCGATGTTGGGATTTGATCAAAACTTGAAACCTAGATTTCATGTCTCAAGTTTCATCCACCACCTACGACCTAATAGGTAAAATAAAAAAACAAAAATAGATAGAAAACCTAGATCTCTTGGGTTGTATCTGGTTATTGTAACTTGCCCAAAAAAAACCATTACAATTTTTTTGAGAGTTGGGTCCCAATAGGAACTTGAAAACTAAGTTTCAAGTTCTAAGTTCCATCAAACAATCTAAACCCACTATATTAAAAGAGGCTAAGAACCCAAAGTATAGAGGAAACCAAGTTTCTTGGCACACCAAATTTCCTACCCTATTCAAGCTCCAACCAACACTTGAATGAAAGAGATTCAGGGGCTTTCAAAAGATAGGCTTAAAGGGAACACACTAAGCCCTTTGTCTTCTTGAAATTTCTTTCTTCAATTAGTATTTTCATATTATTAATATATCAACTTCCAATTTCAGCTTAACCATGACTACCCTACATGTTGTTGCTCAAAGTTACTTCTAAATTGTAGACAACTTTAATTTAAATATCTTTCCCTTCATTCTCAATTAATACAATATTGTGACTTTGCTTTATGTTTATCTTTTATGCAAATACACTGTGTATGAAATACAATGGTTGTAGAATATGCATAAAATGTATTTGTTGAAGGGTTTAGAAACATTCAATTATATGCAACTAGTAGGTGTAAAGCTAAACTTGACAACCTTTGTCAGCATCCTCCTTTCCCATGCAAAAATGGGAGCTTTGGAATAGGGTAGGGATTCCCATCAAAGAATAAAGGATTGGGGATTTTTAGAAAAAAATATATTTTCAAGTACCCTAGTACACATGTATGCAAAATGCAAAATGCAAAATGTTTCTTTAACTATTTATTTATAATTATTTTGGTTTGTTATTTTAATTTTTACCATTATAGATAAACAATCACCCCTTTTCTATTCTAATATAAAAGACAGTACCTAGTCAATAAAATAGTGATTTCTTTTAAGCACCCAACTTCATTGTTGTATGGTAATTTTTATTGTATATTTTTATTTAGGTTGAATAGTATATGGTGTAATCATTTTTAATTTTATTTTTTTATAGTTGATTTCACATTTTACATGTATGTCTATCAAGGCAAAAGTATCTACAACATCTTATTAAATCCATTTTCAATTGTGTTATGATGGATGTTGATATCATGTTGTAAAGTTCCAATTTTTGCACATGTTGGGAGGATGTTGGTAAGGGTTTCAAAGTTAGGCCTTACACATACTAATTTCATTGATTAAAAAGTTTCAATGTTATTTTATTAAACCTATTTTTTAGTATCTTCAATTCATTCCAATTGTTGATACCGCATTTTTGTGATACATCTTATTTGATTCATCTTGTGAAACTTATTAAATTTGTAACAAGTTAAATAATGTGTATATTTCTATGTTCCAAATGTAGGTTATGGTATATGTTTCAACATCACACAAATTTGTGCATGTAATTTTGTTATATAATTTTGGTGCACATATTTTTGAGAATGGGGGAAAATATTGTTTATATATGACCCCACATTATATTTTTAATAAAGATGGAGTGAAATTAGGATGATAATAGAGATGCTAAATGAATAGTTGTGTGGTTCTAATATTCGTGGCTAATTATTAGCATTAATTTTTACTTCTTGTGTGAATATAATGTGTTCTCTAGCATGCCCAATATTTTTTTAAGAAAAACCCAACAATATTTTTTGAATCCATAGTTTAAACTAATTCACACTCTAACTATTTGGGGTGTAGCACTAAACATGATTTGATTTATCCACCTTCATGAAGTTACTTTTTAATCAGGTGCAAATTTTATCTATGTAATTGATTAATTATAGCCTCCTTCTATTGGTTGGGTTAAGTCTGGAATGACTAAGGTTTAGGACCGAGAGTTAATTGGTTAGAGTTTAACCACACATTAAGTTCAATCAGGTTTAACAAAGGCTTAAAAATAACTAAATCCTAAGAAGTACATAATCCCTAATGTAGACTTGGATCTAGTTGTTTAATTTAATCATAATGTGGTTGTGTGACCACAAGTTTCATTTTTAAGGGAAAAAATACTAGTAAACAATGGCTATCTTATTAATTCAAATGTACTGGTAGATTAAACCTTACCTATTTAAGGTAAGATAATAAATTGAATCCTACATACTCAAGTTCATTAACTAATTTTAGTACACCTTAGTCTAGGTTAAATTTGATAAGGATTGGAGGTCTCTCTAAATTCATTTGATTGATCTCACTCAAGCTAATCTAATTCATTTATATATTAGTTAATTATTCATTTAACCCATTACTTAGGATATGACGATGTCTTCAAAATTACCTAAGAAAAGTAAGTTTGGTTTAACAATAATTTAATTTTAAAACCCATTAAGAGGGAGGAAAAAATTTACATATGAATAAATTTCAATAATTAAATATCTCCCTTTGTTAATTATTAATAACCCTAAGGTTTCAATTTTATTGTGATGGTTTAAATTGGGATTCATTCATAGGTAAGCCTCTTTCTTAAACATTAATATATATATATATATATATATATATATTATCAAATAAACTTATAATAATTGGGGCAAGTTCACACTAGATTTATTAGCGACATTTATCTCATTCTTATTTAATTATGGGTATGTGAAGGATCATCATGGAAAACATAGGCCCTTAAGTGGCGATGAAAATTCAGAAAATCGGAGTTAGGAAAATTGACGTAAAAATTTGAATAAGTTATCTATATTATTTAAAAAATATGTAAGAACAAAATCTATAGAAAATTGAATGTAGTTTCTAAAGTACTAGGTTTATTTAAAAAAAAAATCTATTTGGTGAAAATTTGAAATTTCAATTCAGTAGTACTTAAATTTAGAGGAAAAAATAAGAAGTAGGTATCTGTTTGACCACCCTTTAACCAAAATAAAATGGTAATATTTTTTTATAAGATTTTGAAATAAGTAGAGGACTCATGTCCCGATGTAATGCATATTTTTTTGTAGTTTTTTTTAAGTAAATAATTAATTATGAATTTATATTACAACTTTTAAAAAATATAAAAAACTTGTATGTATGACCACCTTAAGTTGGTCAAAACTTCATGAAATTCATTCTTTTTTAAAATCCTATATTATGCAAACCATAGAATGTGAAACATGTTTCGGATTCAAAAAATGTGATACCATTTGAAAGTTATAGATGTTTTTCAATCAGTCTATCAATCAAGACTTTAGTTGTAATTCAAATAGAAAATGAATAATAATTATTTATTAAAATCAAAGTAAAGAATAATTTATATTTGTGGAAATATGATAATATCCTTTAAAAACCCTTTTCGTTTCATCAATTTTGGGTTAAAAAAAGTTGTCAGCCACCTGGTCCATCATATCACTTACATATTGCCACTTTTTGGCCCATCATGATCCTGCACATACCCTTATCCATTGAACACCAATGTTAATTTAATTTACAAGGTTCACTTATACCATATTACCTATTTGTACTTGGTTTAGTTTTAGAGTGATTAACTCTTTAATTTAATTTTAATGCCACAAGTTCTTAAGGAAATATTTAGCCTTGTGAAAACCTTGGATTTAATCTAAATAAATGAAATTAATATGAACCAATAAGATATTATTTTCATTAATCTATAAGGTCAAATTTCCTTAATTAATTATTCCAAAAGTAACTTTTAACCTATACAAATTTATATATTATTATGAGATTGCATAGGTAATTCTCAAATGATTTTGGGTTTAAACAGATAAAAATATTTATGTCCATAAAGTGTCACTTAAAATAAAATTTTATAAAGTCAAAAGATTGAATTAAATATTCCAAAATTAAATCAATTTAATTTATTAAGTCCCATAGTGAACATTCAAATATTATGAAAATAGCTTCAAGTTATAACTTAAATTTGAGGGTCCTAATGTCATTGTCCTCAAACATTGATTATCTGTTAAGGTTTACTAATTAAATTAAACGCTAATTAAATTATTAATGGAATGTGAACTCATTCTTAGCCATTGGATTAGATTAAATCACAACCCTTAGATCTCAGGGCAACTAAGAGATCCCTAATTCATAAGGATTTCCATAAGATGGTATTTTTGATATTTTCACCTTATTTGTTTTGGAGGTTTGAAGGTGTGGAAGAGAAGAAGATCTTCAAGGATTAAAGGAATTTAGTATTCCTTTTAATCTCTTCCTTGTCCAAGCTTACTCCTCTTTGGTTGAATTTTAACCCATTTAATTTATTTCTCTCATGAAATTTTATTTGTCTTATTTTATTTGTTGTAGTTGTTTATATATAATTTTTCCCATCTTTGAAACAAACATTTTTTTTATTTGGCTATAAATCCTCATATATTTTCTTTTGGATTATATCACAAACTAAAAATCATATACAAAAGTAGTTAAAATCTATTATTTTCTTTCTTTTTAAATTAGTTCATTTATATGTTGCGAGAATTCAAAAATAACAAATTGCAAGTTTTTACAAACCCATGTAGGGTCTACATCTAATGATGAACATAATATATATATATATGTATGCATGTATGCATTTTTTTTTGTTTTTAAATACCAAAAATATATTTGTAGATAGTTCTCTACATTGTAGTTTGTAGGAAAAGATCATTTTGTGTGTTTTTAAAAAATATAAAATAGAGAATATTAAAAAAGTAAAAATTTAAAAATGGCACATGCATCATGGCACTTGGCCCTCGTAAGAGAGGTTACGACTCCCTTTGAGGAGGTCCGCAAATCCCTTTGGGAGATTGTGACTCCCCTTGGGGAGTTTCAACTCCTTAGGGGCGACCTGTGGCCCCCCCTTTGGGTTTGAATCTTACTTAAGGGAGTACACAGATCCCTAAGGATCCGAGCTCCCAGGGATGCAAAAGGGGGGAAAAGACCTTGTTGTGCCCTATGTTATTTTTTTTTTCATTTTTTTACTTATTTTCCTTTTCTCAAAAAATATCAACTTTTTATAATAATAATTTTTTTATTGATTCAAAAGAAGTTGTAGGTGGCTACAACCATATATTAAAAGTATCAAAATATAAACACTACAGAGCCAAAATGAGGCAGATAAATAGGATTCACAAACCGGATACAAGCTCTATTAAAATAGAATTAGAGCATTAGATAACACTAGATCCAAAGACCATTATACATTGACATTATTCAAATCCTAACATCTAGAGATTTATACATAATATTCTGACACATTTGCACCAGACCTCTTACCCCTTCGACATTGCATCACTCCTCTCACACACTACTAGTTCCTATCACTAGGTCTTCACCCTTGACACTAGGTCCACCACACTTCTCACACCCCTTCAATTTTCAATCTCATCTACCTCTATCAACCTTTCTTTATGAATATAATATTGCAACCATCCAACCCATTCATTTAGAGAAAAACCCATAATCCTCTTTAAGAACATAATGCTCCTCTAAATTACATTCTTAAATTTTGGTATGGCCGAAGGGTCTTCAACAAAGATAAGTGGGAGTATTTATAGTGCCTTTCCACACTTATGTGATAATAATATTTCAAGAGAGGGACCTCGGGTGTTGCCACAATAATGGGCTACACTTTCTTGGACATCTCGATTTTTGTTGAAATCACATATATTTAGAAAATATAATGGTTTAAGCCTTGAAAGGTTCCATTTAAAGGATTTTAAATGAAGAGGTTTTTATCAAACCCTCAAACCCTCTTGGATAGAACCCTGGTAGTTTTAAACCATACCCATAATAAATTCTCCTCTACACCTATCAAAATGCTGATAATAAACCACTTTTGATTTACCTTTTGGGGGATCAAATGTTTTGTAAGTATGTAGTCCTTATTATAAGCTTCCAAAAAGGTATTGTTTTAAATACATTTAATTTTATTTTTATACTTATATTTTTATTTCTTGTGAATGAAGGTTTTTCACTAAAAATCAAGTTCTCTATTCTACATAAAAATAGTAGATTACCAAAAAAAATCTGAAAAACATCTATGCTCTTGGTATTGATGTCCTTCATCCAACAAAAAAAAAGAGTTTCTATACATACAAAAAAAGTTATGTGTTATACAATAAACCTATGTCTAAATTATAGTTGGTTTGAATTCAAAACTTAATTAATAAAAAATATTCAATAAAACATTATGAAACCAAATTAAGGAGCTAGATATTGTAGTTAAAAATCTAAATTTGAAAAAATGGAATTTTATCCTACAAAGAAAAAAGTTGTGTTATACAGTTAACACCACTATTTAAAAATGGTGTTTACTATTAAAAACTAGTTATTGAAGGAGATGGAAAAATAAATGCATTTTGATTACAATTTTTTTAAAATATATATTTAGAATCTACAGATAAAATGTCACAAATCACTAGTTTTCAACATCTTCAAATTTCTCATGGTTTAGTAGTTATAGGTGTCTAAAAGTGAAGATTTAGTTAAAAAAGTTTAGTTCAATGCCAATTTTGGCTAAAATGTGTTACCCACTATTGTGGGATGACCCACCATTTTGCATCCACATTCTCCAAAACATCCTGTAGTCTTCCCAAAAACATGCTTCATATCAACTTTTGGCAGATTATTCTCGCCATTTCTTTCATTTCCCTTGCATTAAACATCATTGTCAAGAACATGACTGATATGTCTAACGTCAATATCTATCCAAGCAATAACGAAACTCTAATTGTAACAAGTGAAAGAATAAAATCAACACAAGATCACAACACACATGAACACTATTATTTTTATGTGGAAAACTCAAAATGGTAAAAACGTTGGTGAGGGTTAGCTCACAATCTAATATATCCTGATATAGAATATTACAATGGCTCACTACTAGGACTCACTATACTTGAAGGCTCACATCTTGAAGAGATTTAAAAAATAGAGTATGAATCACTAACAAGGGGTGAACTGAGATAGAATGCACCTTCCTTGTGCCAGAGTTCAATTCCAATGAAGCACATAATATAAAACACTTCTTTGTATAATATAGTCAATAGTTTTGTCTGCTCATTCATATAAATTTTCACATTCACACCATGTAGCAATCCATACATGATCTATCTTTTCTCTCTATGTCATGTCTCCTTCATTCTTCATGAATCTCACTTATCAAAAATTTCTTTCATATATATATATATATATATATATATATCATATATATTCCCATGACACTAATTACATCGACCTAATTAGAGTAGCCTTATTTCAAATCAAAATTAACTTTGTTGGCTTTATCCTCAAAAAAATATTCATATTTGCACCCAACATAATCATGTAATGTATGATATTAGCTAGAATAGACCTAAGATATATCCCTTTAGCATTCGCAACACATATTTAATCTGCTTAATACAAATAAACTAGGTCGGCTAGAGTTAGACCTAAAACACCAAAGACTTCAATCCTAATTTTCCAAACGTGTAATCCCAAAACTTGTTAACACATAGAATTGTCCATTAGACAACATCAACTAACTTATCTTCAACTTCGCAAGGAAAAAAAATAAACATGAGAAAATATGGAATCTCCCTCATCAATGCATTATACAGAGACTTACTGTAATCCTCAGAACAAAACACTATTACTCATATCTTTCGAATGTGTTTACACATCACCGTAAATCTTTGAGATAAGCTGAATCTCATAGAAATGAATCTATGTACAAAATATTGTAATCATATCGTTCTTTATGGTAGAATCTAGACCAAGAAATTAGATCAACAAAATAGAACACTATTTTACAAAAAAATTGTTAATTGTATCTTTCCATCCGTATGACCAAGCCAGATAAAATATTTTTAGTGGATGCAAATGATGTCGAGATAGAAAATATTATTAGATTTGGAATGAACCTTACATGATGAGATGATTTGGACCAAAACAATGGATCAAAATATTTTTAATATTGGGTTACCATAGCTTGTACCATTACTACTGGAGCAACTATTAATCTAAGTAATGTGAGTAGGGTATGTTGATGTTAATGTTGACATAAATGACAACAATCTCCCCCTTTGTTATTGATGGAAACACATGATGTGAAAACCATAGAGAACCAAATTTCTTCTTTTCATCTCTCTCCCAATAAAATTTTGTCTTTTCACATAGTATTCTCTCCCCTTTTGACATCAATTGAAAAGGAGAAAATATATTTTGCACACTCTAACAAATACGACCACCCTCGAATGCAATTGACCAAAATACTCCAACAATTTCTCTTTGCGTACCTGAATACTCCTCCTTAGGAGTGCATCCAAAATAGTAGCTATGAGTAATCAAGGAGAAGTGGTTGTCCCTTGATGTTTGTGAAGACTACTTTTCCATGAATATTTTATTTCATCCCAAAGATTCTTTTATTCTATCAAGCCTCTGCATAGATACTCAAGATCAACTAGGATATGTTTCCCTTCCACCAAAGTTTTATGAGTGACATTTGAATTTAGAATCCTATCAGCCAAAGAAATAGCATAGTAGATAGATGTGAACTTAGTCTTTATTAGGTCTCTAAGGTATCTAAATTGTTTGACCAACTCTCCTTTTTCCTTGTGCAATTTGAGATATTCTTCATGTAGCTTTGTCAGGTTGAACCAATTTTGATCATCCAGATCTAGAGCTGGATTTAAAGTGTTAGATGCATTTATTTTTTGTGTCTCAATAGTGTCCTCAACATCTTTGAATCTTTGAATTGCATAAAACCATGTCCAAAAAAGAGAATAGATTTCTAGCCTCTTTTTCACAATCTTGAACTTCTTTAAGTTTCTCAAGTGCATTGATATGTGTAGATTTACATTTTTCTCTAATTTCCAAAAAAATATAATTCTATATAATTTTTTAATTTCATCAAAACACATAATTTCCATTTAAAAAATTCATTTTTTGTGTCTTACTAGTTTCAGATGGTAACAAAATTGTCATGTTTGAATTTACTATGAAATGAGAACTTTTTCTCATTACAAGCAACACCTTGTTACTCATGTTTGAAGTTATGGAAAATAATATCTTATAACCTACATGGAATTACAAATTATAGGTGTTATATAAAGATATTTAGGGGTAATTATTCTAGTTGGAATCCTTGGGTTATTGGTAGATATTTAACTTATTTAGTTGCTAATAAAGTGTGTCTCTATTGTTGAATAAACCAGATACTAAGAGAGGGGGGGTGAATCAGTATCCACAAAAACTTATTGAATAATCACCATTAAAACATTTCATTACAAAATAGATAAGAGAAATAACAAGCATGGCATTCAATCACACAATAAACACCATATTTTACATGGAAAACCCACTGAGGGAAAAACCATGGTAAGGATTAGCTCACACTATATAGTTATAACAAATCGCCTAGCTCACTGCTTACTAAGGACTTGTTGTCCAAAATGAAGGTTCAGTGCCTACATAAATTATGTAAACAAAGGTTGGCTAACTGCCAAGTTTGAGCTGATAATTATGCACCACAAGTGTTGATTCAGTTCCGTATATGCTCAAACTATTCATTTGTAGAGTGATCTTTAGTTCACACACTTATGCTTCTTCTCTTCTTCACATTTGCTTCACACTCTACTTAAATTACTCTACTTCACACTTTTCTCATGTCATATCTCATGCTTCATTCTCCATGCATTCAGATCTTCTAAAAATCTTGTATATATACCTATATGCATTAGCTAGGTCAGCTTTAGAAATATTTCAATTGTGTCAAGCATCATCATGTTATTTGGGACCATAGCTAAATCTTTCATGTAATTCATAATTCATGATGAACTAAATATTAGGTCATCCATGATCAACCTAATACCAAAATGTAACCACAAAAATTGATTCCATTGCATCACCCAAAATGTATGAACATCTGAGAATGCATACATACATGCTTCCAACCATTCTAAACCTTTTTCCAAAACCTTGGATCATACCAATTACTAGAGAAATTATGTGGACCCAAAATACCATAATTACCGAAGCAAATACCAGATAGGAAAAACTGGTTTTGTTCACTGGTATAGGGTACCAAACCAATATGGTGACATCAATGACAATATAAGACATATTTCCAACAATCTCCCCCTATGGAATTAATGGAAACATGTGACAAAAAGATCAAAAATAATTTCATATCTCCCCTCAAAACATATCTCTCCCCTTTTAGATCCATATATCTTCTTCTTTTCAATATCTCTCCCCCTTTAAAATCAATAGAACAAGGTGCCAAAACAAATATATCAACATGGTGACATTCAAAATTTCAAAACTTCAAAAAAATTCAACCATTCAATTCCTCAAACTAGAAAAACTATTTTCACCTCAAAGACCTTTTTGTACCTTTCTTTGATCACCAGAAACAATTTCTTCCATTCTAGCACAACATAATCCATTCTTGTATACACACTTTCCAACATAGCCAACAGTCCAAAGGAGGGTGGAAAATCTGTGGAGGACCATTGCTTCTCATAGTCTTTTACATCATAAAGGATTTCGGCAAAATGGTTTAGCCAAACTTCAACAATCTCTTTTAAAAGCTAGAAATTCTTCATTACATCATCGCTTTTCCTTTGTACAATAATTATTTTTTCTTACAACTCACCAATTCTCTACCTTTGCTTCCCATCCTTATCCTCAAAAATATCAAATTTCTTCCCAATATTGTTCACCTTAGATTTTATTGCTTCAATCCTACTTCAAAAATTATCAATTGTTGCAGGCCATCAAAGGCAATATTTGTAGATATCAGTCATTTATTTCATGCATTTATTTGTCTCCACAATCAATTCAAATAACATTTTTCTTTCTTTAGAACATCTTTTCTCAATCAAGGATTCCATCTTGTGTCCTTTCAGACCTTCATGCAACATTCTTTCCTCAATTACATCAACTAGATTCTCAGACAAAGAATCATAAATGGTAGAAACATCAATACCTTTACGAAACAAATACTCAGTCGGAGCATCATCAACTTTAAGCTTGTCAATAGGAGAGGTTGTACTCCAAAATTCACCAAATTTATTCATTTTTCCTTTCACTAACATAGTCTAGATGTTATCTGGATCAGAGGATTCATATCCAAGTAGAGATTTTTCTTCTTCTTCTTCCATTTCTTCAAGAATAACCATAATATATTAAGAAAATTCTTTTCTTTTCCTCGACTCCAAAGGGGAATCATTTACAAAAACCTCCAACTATTTCATTCTGGAGGATGAGCCTTCCTCAAACCTACTAGGTATAGCTTCACCAAAGAACATTACATTGCGCAACGATAAGAAAAATTTCTTGCATGCACTCACTTTATCCTCTAAGCCTTCTAAATTTCTACGTATTTGTTTTGCAATGGGAATCCCAAATTCCCAATTAACATTCTTCTTTCCCAGTACAAAATTTAGACAATAAATTACCAACCATGTAAGCAAATATACAAAAAAAAATGGATAACCATCTCTCAAATACAATTGTATGTTCTTGTTGGTATTGACATGGTGCGATGGTTTATAGATGGAATTGTTTTTCTTGCCACCAAGGCTCAAACTCCATTGGGGTGGTATTGTTGAATGGTTGTATTCTGGTTCATAGCTTCGGTCAAAAGTGTTTACCCCTTGATAATTTTACAATTGTATGTTCTTGATGAGGTTCTCAAGAATTAGCTTACACACATTAAACTGATTGTTTTCCTTAACCATTTTATATGCCAAATATACTACAATGGCCGAAGTGGAGCTTTCTCTATTCCTGAAAAAATATTTTATATGAAATTCCATATGCAACATACCTAACCGAAGAATTAGTAATGGTATCAAACAATAGTGCTCGGGGTTCTTTGTCAAAACTCACCAATTCTTCTACTTCCTTGTATTTTATAGTCTTTTGTCCAAGAAGATCTCCAAGATTGCATAGATCGGTAAGTGCTTCGATCACTTCCTTCAAAATAAAATAGGATTTATGCAATATAATGCAGTCATCCTTGAATTTTCTCAGAAAGAAAAAAATGAATTCTTTATCAAAAAACCAAGGTAATTCTCCCCATATATCCAAACTTATGGTTTGTAGATTATGAAATTCACCAGGTTCCAACCCTAATTCCAATTTCTTTATTTTTTGATTATCAAATTCATCCAACTCGATTCCTTTCAAATCAAGAGGAGTATTCCTACTCAATCCTCTGATAAAAAATTCCATTATAGCAGTTATAATTCCACAATAAAATTCTTCTATTACCTTCCTCTGTAGTAGCGAGATAGGGAATTTCTGACACCTATTTTTGAATATCCACAATGTTCTTTGCTAAGGTCTTCAAATTGCTTTAGAAATGCTTCGAGAGAGTTTTGAGTCGCTCTACAAATCCTTATAATTTATGATGATAAAAATTATTTGAGAAACTTCCATTATACTTCATCATTATGCCCTAACTCTCATTAATTGCAAAAAGTTAACAAAACTTTTCTTCCATTTTGACCAAGAAACGCTAATTTGCTCTGCATGGGAACATTCTTGTTTCTTTTCTTTTGGTTTATTTTCCAATAATTTTTTCTTGTAATACCACACAACATATCCACATGACAACACCTAATAGATGTACTTCCAAGGGTTTAATTGATTTTCTGATAGAAACTTCCCCCAAGACCATGCTAGGTCTAGTTCTTGGAGGAATCATCTGCATCGGATGAAGGTATAGATGCATCCATAGTCTTTGATTCTTCTTTATTTTTCCATATCTTGCTCATGTTTTGCTTAAATTCATCCTTTTCAACATTTTTCACCAATTTTTTATCGTCCATCGAAGCAGATTGCTTCCCCTTTTTACTTTTGTAGACTTTTGAAATATGTCTCAGTTTCTTGCAATAGTAACAAATAACATTTCTTTGTCCAATTTGATTTCCATTCATCCATGTTTTGTATTGATTATTTTTATGTCCAAACATGTTACAAGAGTAACAATAGCCATAAAAATATTGATTCATCCTTCATTAATTATGTTCACCATCACTCTATTAACCATCCTTACTTGTGATATGCATTTAGTAGCTCTATGTCCTCTATTTTTGCATGTATAACATTGTCCAGAGAAGGGACCAGAAAAATGCTTCAACCTACTCCTACAATCAGTCCCCTTACGTCCAAGTGAAAATAGACACCATTAAAATATGAGTACCTTTGTGCATTTGGTTGTCTGATAGGTGATCTCTTTCTAGATTTTCTTTTATGCTTTCCTTTATCTTGACTCTTTTGATTATTTACTACATCAAATTTCTACAACTTTCCATCAACATCATTACCTAAGCCACTTTTTTCCTTAGAAGGTTTTTATCCAACTATTAATTCATCAAGCTTGGTGGAGCTTTTATTAAATTCATCTTCACAGATTTTTTCTTTCTCAAGATCTCTTTCAGACTCATCACTTCCTACTCAAGGCTAGAGAAAACATCAACGTTATTTTGTATCATTGTTCTAAAACAAAATTTCAACTTTCATATTTTCATCTATCTTCAATTTCAGTTTAGTATTCTCATCATTTTTATAGCTTTGATACCAATTGTTGAATAAATCAGATACTGAGAGGGGGGGTGAATCAGTATCCACAAAACCTTATTGAACAATCACCATTAAAAAATTTCATTACAGAGAAAATAAGAGCAATAACAAGCATACCATTCCATAACACAATAAACACCAGATTTCACGTGGAAAAGCCAATGAGGGAAAAACCATGGTGAGTATTTTCTCATAACATATAGTTATAAAAAAATGACTTGCTCACTACCAGATACAAAATCTCGCTACTTACAAAGGACTTGTTGTCCAAAATGAAGGCTCACTACCTACAAAAATTGTGTAAACAAAGGTTGGGTAACCGCCAAGGTTGAACTGGTAAGAATGCACCACAAGTGTTGATTCAGTTCCTTAGATGCTTGGAATATTCATTCATAGATTGATCTTTAGTTCACACACTTATGCTTCTTCTCTTCTTTGCATTTTCTTCACACACTACTTACATTACTCTACTTCACACTTCACTCATATGCCATATCTCATGCTTCATTCTCCATGCATTCAGATCTTCTAAACAACTTGTATATATACCTGTATGCATTAGCTAGATCAAATTTATAAATAATTGAATTGTGTGAAGAATCATCATGTCGGTTGAGACCATAGCTAAAAAATTTCATGTAATTCACAATTCATTGTCGACTAAATATTAGGTTGGCCATGATCAACCTAATATCGAAATGTAACTAAAAAATTTGATATCAGTGCATCACCCAAAATGTATGAACATCTGAAAATTCATACATGCATGCTTCCAACTGTTCTAATCCATTTTCCAAAACTTTAGATCATACCAATTGTTGGAGAGAATATGCAGACCAAAAATAGTAGAATTACTGGAGAAAATATCAGATAGGATAAAGTGGTTCTATGCACCAGTACAGGGTACCAAACCAACATGGTGACATCAATGACAATATAAGACATATTTCCAAAATCTATACCTATTTCTCCAAGGGGTTGAGTAGCATGTTTTTGTTGGGTTATATAGAATTATGACACATTTATAATTATTTTACTATCCAATA